>VZTH01015659.1:0-25199 GCA_013397815.1 Aleadryas rufinucha | reverse complement strand
TACAGAAAGAAAGAAAAAAAGAAAATAGATGAGTTGGAATTCTACCACCAACCATTTGTTTCATCCCCAACACCCTCCTGGCACCAAGATCATAAAATCACAGAATTGTGGAATGGTTTGGGTTGGGAGGGACCTCAAAGCCCATCCAGTGCCACCCCTGCCATGGGCAGGGACACCTTCCACTGTCCCAGGCTGCTCCAAGCCCCAATGTCCAGCCTGGTCTTACATCTCTAAAGCTCCATGGTGACCCTTCTCAGGGAGGAGACTTGCTGGAAAGAAATTTCTTTTTTCCCCCTTTGAGGTTTTTTTTCTTGGATTCTTTGCACTGTGCCTTGTGCTGGCAAACAGGATGTTCCCAGGGCTCAGACCAGTTTGCAGGCTGGCAGCCCAAGGGATCCCAGAGCTTTTTTTCTCACCTTCAATAGCAAGGTGGGTTGACAGGGCTGTGAAGGTGGGGAAGGGTCTGCAGGGGCCCCACGAGGTCACTTGGTCAGTTCAGGCTGGAGGAGCCTGAGGTCAGAGCTCCCCGGGGCTGCAGCTCCTCCCGAGGGGCAGCGCAGGGACAGCTCCGAGCTCTGCTCCTGGGCCAGGGACAGCACCCAGGGAGCGGCTGGAGCTGGGCCAGGGCAGGTTTAGGGTGGATTTTAGGGCAAGGTTCTTCCCCCAGAGGGTGCTGGGCACTGCCCAGGCTCCCCAGGGAATGGGCACGGCCCCGAGGCTGCCAGAGCTCCAGGAGCGTTTGGGCAGCGCTGCCAGGGATGCCCGGGCTGGGATTGTTGGGGGGTCTGGGCAGGGACAGGGCTGGGACTGGATGATCCCTGGGGGTCCCTTCCAACTCAGGATATTCCGTGATTCCATGATTTATAACAGTGGATGTCCAAGCAGGGCCTTTGCCTGGGGTTTGGGCTGTGTTTTGGGTGAGTCTCTGTCAGTGTGGGCCTCACTCTCCCAGGCTGGCAGTGACCTGGCAGCCCAGAAGCTGAGGCTGGTGAGTGCCCTGTGCTAACTCAGTGCTGAGGAGCCCCCATGGATTTTGGATTCCCCTGTTTTGTGTCTCCAGCAGCTGTTGCAGTCGGTGACCATGCTGCTGTTGCCCAGTTCTGCAGAGATCAGGACATCAGGCTGGTGGTGGTCGGTCCTGAGGTTCCTCTTGCTGCTGGTAAGAGAAACGAGCTGGAAATCACAGCCTTGAGCATTCAGGAAGAAAAGTAAATTTTAGTCCTCATCTATGCATGGCTCAACAGTGTCTGCAGTCTGAATGGAACCAGATCCTCTGGGGCAGTTTCCCTGAAATTCAGAGTTGTGCTGAGGTGAAAAGGAATTTCTGAAGGGTAGTGTGTGAGCAAGAAAGCCAGTTTTGGTCTTTCTATGGAGTTTTCATGTTTTGAAATAATTATAATTTGAGTCTTGGTTAAAAAAACGCTAATTACAAACATGCTGATAGTTTTTCTGCTTAAACCATTTGGCATCTTCACAGAAGACTCATGTTGACCTTTTAACTCAAAGGTGTGATAAAGCAAGGGGGGATTGTCATCCCTTCCCAAACCCAGCACATCCTGGGGGCCTGCAGTGGTGCAGGGTTACCTGCTCCTGGTTCTGGGGAGGAAAGCAGGCACTGCAGACACCCACATCCCTTCTTATTCCTGGCATTCTTGCTCCGAGGAATCCGAGCACCCCTGGACTTGGCTGGCCTGACTCCCATCAATCACCTGGAGATTTATAACATGTTCTGTGTTTAGGAATTGTGGATGACCTGACAGCAGCTGGGATCAGGTGTTTTGGCCCCACAGCAAAGGCAGCTCAGCTGGAGTCCAGCAAGAGCTTTAGCAAAGCCTTTCTGGACCGCCATGACATCCCCACTGCCAGATGGAAAGCCTTCACTGATCCCAAAGCAGCATGTGGCTTCATCAACAGGTACAGTTCTTGTCATTTTAGACATGCTCCTACTGACAGTGTGCTGGATATCCAAACCAACCAAATGAGTGCTCACGTATTGACACCTTTGGGATAGAACATCTGCAAAGGTTTCAAAGGGTCACCTACCACAGCTCTCTCAAACTGCAGCAAGTCTGAGAAAAATGGTTCCTCCTGCTCTAAAATGAAATGAAAGTTCAGTGTTCAGTTCACAGGAGAATGTAGGACAAGCTGTTATTTTTTTGTCAGTCTGCCTGCTGGGGAAAGGCAGGGAGCAGCCCAGAGCCATCTGTGCTGGCTTCTTGTCCCTTTCCTCCACCAAAAAATAACCTGGAGAATTACTCAGCAACTGCTGCTCTGCTCATCACAGTACAACCCAGGTGACCCCAGGTGATCCAAGAGTAAATTCCCAAATGGAAAGCAGTAATGAACAATCAGGAAATTCCCTGGTGGGGAAAAGAAGCACAAACCCTTCTCAGGCAGAGCATGACGAGAGCAGCCTGTTGTGATCTGTGTGTTATTCAATAAGGTTGCTGTGAAAACTGAGAAGTGCTTTGATCTTTCGACTCTTGAAACGTTCAAACTGTCTTTGCAAGGACTGTTGATGTTGAGTGTCTGTCCTGTGCCCTGGCAGTGCCAACTTCCCTGCTTTGGTTGTCAAAGCCAGCGGCCTGGCAGCTGGCAAAGGAGTCATCGTGGCTTCGAGCAAGGAGGAGGCCTGCAAAGCTGTCACTGAGATCATGCAGGTGAGCAGGAATGTCTCACAAAAATCAGCTGTTCACCACCTCAGGGCATCACAGATATTCCTTCTTTCATGTAACAGGAACTTGGCTGTAAGGCATCAAATCTTTTACCCTTTTATTCAGCCAGCCATGAAACTCTGTTGTATTTATTGCTTGAGGCACGGTTCCTGTAGGCTAAAATAAAACCATTCTTCATGAAAAGCCACCCTTATTTCACTGATTTATATATGTAATTCCTTTTTTTTCCCCCACTGTGTGAGACTTCTGCAGTCCAGCAGGTCCCACAGTGCAGGAACACGAACTCAGTGATTGAGGTGGATCTTTACAAGCCCCATTTGGACTGAGCACAGCACTTAAATGTGTAGTCACATTCCAGTGGGATTATTTCAGTGAAGTTCACATTGAGGAAGGATATCCCACAAATATATTTGGAGCATCAAGATTTGAAGTGAGGCCAAATGAAGTAATTTTATCTGACCAGTGAGGAACACAGAGCTCAGGCTCCCAGGTCAGGCCCTCAGCTGGGGTCAGCAGCACAGCATCCTAAAATTCCTTGGAGCTCTGCTGATCCATGGGAGACATTAGCTGACATTATCTGACACACTTGTGCTTCAGGAGTCAGAACATGGGGGCTGCAGTCACATTTTGGGGGGTCTATGGTCACTGGACAATTCATGTCTGACCATGGCCCAATGTCTGTACAAAAACCCAGCAAGTCAGAGAGTTCTAGAGACCCCCAAAATCTCCTTGGCAGTGTGGGCTGCTTGTTCTTAATTTCTTAATTACCCAGAACATGCAGCCAGGGTTCAAACATTGCACTGGGATATGAAATTCTTGCTCCCTTCCCATGTGTTGTATAAAATTGCACTTTTTTATTGAGTGAAAGTGCAGATTGGAGACTTGGCAGTCACTGCTGCTGGGGTGAATTTCAGAATGTAGAGCATGAGGAATTGCTCAGGAATCACAAATACCCTCTGCCATTTGAAAATATTCAGTAATAAACCCTGCATTTATTTAAGAATAAACAGAAAAGAGGAGCAGGGATTTTACCACTGCTGACATCCCTGGGGGGAGAATGGATTCATAGTCTCAAACCTGTGCTGCACTTTCTGCTGTATTAAAAATATGTATTTGTTGTTGCATTTTCAATAGTTCAAAACTGAAACAGAACTAAAGAGATTTTGTTTTACTGTAGGATAAGAGTTTTGGCACAGCTGGGGAAACTGTTGTTGTTGAAGAACTTCTTGAAGGAGAAGAAATTTCTGTAAGTGCATCTCACTGCAATGCTGTGGTTCTACCTGTTCTGAACTGTTTGGGATTCACTGAGTACCTTCACCTACAAAGTGGAGGATTTTATTAGTTAAATTAAAACCACTCCCTGCTTATAAATAAAATTGTATTGGTTAAAGACAGATGTGTTAAGAACCAAGCTTCCTGTGGTCTGTTAAATGAAATGAAATCAAATGAAATAAGAAGAACTGGTGCCACATGGAAAAGAAAACCCAAATCTTAACATTTTTGGTGTCATGGAGGGCCCAGATCTGTGTTAGGATTTTCTGACAGCTCAGTATTTTCACAGTGTTGATTTATCTGCAGTCACAGAACATTTCCTCCATTCTAAGCTGATTCAGCTCCTTCATTTAAAAACTGGGCCTGGTTTAAATGGCAGAGTGGGGAGGAAAACGAAGCCCAGGGTTGGGCAACTCGACACTTGCAGCACACAAAGGACAACAGCCAAGCTCCAGCTCAGGTTCCCGAGTCCTGGGGCTGGGATGGGCTTGTGCTGGAAGTTGGGAACATTCCCCTTGGAGCTGTGGTGGTTACAAAGTGAATCAGCCCCAGCTCTTGCCATCTCTGCAGGGTCAGACTTCCCTGCCTGACAGGGAGAAATGGATGTGCACATATTGGGTGTCTTTATTCCCTCCTGCTTGCCTTGACCTGTTTAGGAACCAGGGGATTATCCAGCCCTTCATTGTCTGGTGGGAAATATGTCATGCTCCTAAATATTCCTTGGAATGCCAAGCAGATCTGTTGTAATGTAACACAATAATCCAGACATGCAGTTGAGGTGGTTTTTTTTCTCTGCTGACTGTCAGTTAGGAAGGAAATGTACTGCTTGCCTTGCCCAGCAAAGTAATTCCCCTTCCACAAATCACTTACCTTTTAATATATTAACATTTTTGCTTTTTTTGGATCCTTGCTGGTTTTATAATTAGCATTATGAAATGGTTTTGAGTACTGCTCCCATTAGTCCAGACAGGGAACAACGTTACCCAGTTTGAGTGCACAACATCATCCAGTTCCAGGAGATGCCAGCAGGTTTGTTATTCTGAAGATACTGAGGATAAAAGCAACTGCTGTATACATAATTTATAAGTATTCCACAAATAAATAGCTTTATCAGCAAGGAAGAGGAAGTCTTGAAAGGAATGTAATGCCTTCCTTCCGGGGCAGGGGCTGGGAAGGGAAAGGAAGAAGTAATTTCCATCATGCAGTATTTCAATTAATTTTTTTCAAACCTTTTGAGTGTTTCTTTTCAGTGCAGCTGCTGATGGTATAGTTTTTCTAGGTTTCATTAAAGGCAGTTTCTGAAGGAGGGTCACACAAAATGAGTCCCTGCTTCCTGAGGAGAAGGCAAATGCTTAGAACCCCATCATTTATTTTATCAGGGAAGCAGAGTTTATCCTCTTGAATATCCCTTTGTCACACTGAAAACCATCTCTATTTGCACTAACTGCACTTGAATTTTACCCATAGGCAGGAATTTTAACTCTTTTCCTTGTTTTTAGTGCCTGTGTTTCAGTGATGGTGTCACCATTGCTCCCATGCCCCCGGCCCAGGACCACAAGAGGCTGATGGATGGAGATGCAGGCCCCAACACAGGAGGAATGGGAGCTTATTCCCCAGCTCCTCAGGTGAAAATGCATTGATAAGGAAGGGAAAAATGCATTGATAAGGAGGGGAAAATGCATTGATCAGGGGATGTTTCACTCCAGCTGTCCCACAGCTGTCAGGCAAAGCCTGTGGGAATGTTCAGTTCCAGCACGAGGAGCAGGAGGGAATGGGCTCTGCTGGGTGGAAAGAGCTGCCTGAAGCAGACATGGCCAACTAAAATCCCCAGCTTCCCAAATTTCTCTGCAGAGGAGGATACCTCTACTGGATTACTTGGAATTATAAAGGGGGAAGTGTTATTTCTGCAAGCTTGTATTTGATTGGGATTTCAGTGTTAGGAAATGCTGCTCATTAGAACAGAGTGCTGAAACCCACGGTTTTATCTTGTGCCAAACAAAGCTGATGGGGAATTTTGGCTGTGGCTTAAGGTAGTTTGGGGTCTGTTTGACAGGGAACTTCTGCTGGCAGAAATAGAGAGAAAAACTTCCTTAGCTTTCCATTGGAGTGAGCAGGAGACCATCCAAGAGTTCTGCTTGGCTCTTAAAAACACAAAACCAATCCCTCCCTTTTTACAAACACTGGTTTCTAATCCTTTTTTATTAGATTTCTAAGGATTTGCTGCAGAAGATAAGAGAGACTGTTCTTCAGAAGACTGTTGATGGCATGAGGAAAGAAGGTGTCCCCTATTTGGGTATGTACAAAACTTTGGGGTTTTTAATCATAAGGAGAACAAGCTTTTATTTTGCTTTTCCTTTTGTAGCCTGACTCACAGTGGAAGTTAAGGGAAACAGCTTTGATTTATTGGGAACTGGGTTTGGTATCAGTGGCTTGGTTCAGGGTCCATGGGAATCAACAGAGGTCATCTCATGAGCAGGGGATGATTCCTCAAGTGAGGAAGAACAGAAAGGAAAATGTTCAAAAATAAACTGCAAAATTATGACAACAACTATTTCTGCCTGATCTGTCTTTAACATTTCTCAAACTCACTGAGCACAGGTGGCAGCCTTTTAAACCCTGGTATCAACAGATTCAAAACGAGAGTTCCTGAGATATCTTTTTGTATCATTTGTGGTTCTAGGTGTGCTTTATGCTGGATTAATGCTCACCAAAGATGGGCCTAAAGTTCTGGAATTTAACTGCAGATTTGGTGACCCAGAGTGTCAGGTGAGTTATTTTGTAGGTAGCTACAATTTGGCATTATGGGAGGAGAAAAAACCATGACCATCTACCACTGCTGGTAACCAGCTTTGGGGTGAATTATCAGCTCATTGCACCAAGATGTAAAATATTGGGGCTGGTTGTTCAAGGCAGAAGGTCTGCTAGGAAATTCTTCCATTCCAGAGAGGATTTCAGTAGGCTGGACTCAAATCTGGGCTTTGCAAGGGTCAGCTTGAGGAGAGCTCAGCACTGCCCTGTCTTTTCTGGAATGGATTCTGGATTTTTCTTTGCTCCCTGTTGACAAGAGGAACAAAACTCTTAATTTCTGTTCTTCAGAACAAATAAGGTCCTTTGTCCTCACCCTTTCCTCTCCATATATAACAATTCTTTTACCCACAGAAATTCTCTTTAAGGAAGAGTATTTTTAAGGGCTCACAGATGACACACTGGATGTATAATGTGTGAAAGTACAATATGTGGATGTATTTAATGCTGGTTTTACAGCTGCATTAGTGGCTTTTCAAGAGTGCAAGAACAGCTTGTTTGATGTGCTGCTGTGTGTTTGTGTAGGTGATTCTGCCCCTGCTGAGGAGTGACCTGTACGAGGTTATGCAGGCAGTGATCAACAGGAGGCTGGCCAGCTCCATGCCAGTTTGGAAGGAGGACAGTGCAGCTGTGACCGTGGTCATGGCTAGCCAAGGCTATCCAGGGGCATATCCCAAGGGCTTGGAAATAACAGGTAAATCGAGCAGGAGAAGCTGCAGGAGGCTCCTTCCTCCCCTGGCCTCTCCCTGTTCTCTCCTGCTGCATGAAGGTGAATCATTAAAACTGAGATTCATAGAAACCCTGGTTCTGGGTCAGCAAGAACAGCTGGATTGTCACACATCTCCGTTTATTTTGGGGTATTTTCAGTTCTCCACACTGTGTTCTTGTTTGATATTTAATACCTGCTACAGTCAGGTGGTTCTGATCAGGTTCTTGGGTCACGTTGATGCTGATGCTTTGTGCTTTCAATGTCTCTGAGGCATAAAAAACCCAGCTGGAATTAGATGTTGTGTGCCAGCTGAATGCCTCTTCCCACATCCCTGAGCACACAGGTGACTTGGCTCTCCCCCAGAGGTGTTTTTTACAGATTTATTCCTATTTCCCAGCAGGATCAAGACTGTCACTGTGGTTTCTAGACACAAAGCACTCGCTATCCCTTCACTGAGAACGTTCTAACCAACAGATGATCTTTTCCACAACACCCACAGGGCTTGCTAAGGCCAAGCAGCTGGGGCTGGAGGTGTTCCACGCAGGCACAGCCCTGAAGGACGGCAGGGTGGTGACCAGCGGGGGCAGAGTGCTCACAGTCACGGCCATCAAGGAGGACCTGCCGGCGGCGCTGCGGGAGGCCAACCTGGGCGTGGCCGCCATCCACTTCCAGGGGGCCATCTACAGGAGGGACATTGGCTATCGGGCCATAGCCTTCCTCAGGCAATCCAGGTAGATATTCCAAATCCCTGAGATGGGAGTAACTGCTGTGAAAAGGATCTAAGCTCATCCCTGGTTGATGTTAATAAGCACTGTTGGTATTCTGTGTAACTCTTGACAAGTCTTAACCCCATCCTTATGTTCAACCTCAGCAAGACCAGCCAAGGGAGGAACATTTTAAATGCCTGATCCATGTTCTCACTGTCCTAAATCTGAGTTAAACTACAGTGACAAGCACACAGAATGATCTGTGCTGCTGCAGTTGTTAGGTCTGGTTTAGGGAAGGTGAACTTCTGCTTCTTGGACTTTGGATCACAGCTTTTGCTCTGGGTTTGTCTTGTCCAGAAGTCTAACATTTAACATCATGAAATGTGGTCACATATCCCTGACCTGCCAGAGCTCCAGGAGCATTTGGGCACTGCTCCCAGGGCTGGATTGTTGGGGTGTCTGTGCAGGGCCAGGGGTGGGACTGGATGATCCCTGTGGGTCCCTTCCAGCTCAGGAGATTCTGTGATTTTATACATGAACAAAGTTCAAGCTGCCTTATTGCTTCCTTTTAGCTTTTAGAAATGGTTAAAATTACCTTGAACCACCCCCTACCTTATTGGGATTTACATTTTACTGGGATAGCTGGCTAACAGCAGGGTAAGATTCATCACTTCTTTCCATTCTCATTCCTTTAATTGTCACAATATTTACTCTGGAGATCATATGGGTGTGGGGTTTCATTTATGGCAGGGAGTCCTGCTGTCTCTTTAATGTTCCTGAAAGCTTCTTGCAGGTTTTTAGACTCATTTTTACCTAATAAGAAACTGCTCTGCTCCAATGAGCTCCTAACATACCTTTTCCCAAGGAGTTGTTTTGTAGGCTGGGAAGAACATCAGTGCCAGTTCTGTTGCTGCTGGCAGTGTATCCTGATGAGTATTTTGTAAAATGATGATCAATAAACTTCCTAAAAGAACAAGGGTGTTGGTATTTAGTCTTCTTTCTCTCCTAAGTGCTTTGCATCTGCTGACAAATTGATGTGAAAATGTGGAATGGGGACTCACCTCCTCTTGGCAGCCTGGCAGGATTCAGTCCTGAGGCATTTCACCTCATGAAAATAGCCAGAATGCTTAATAAAAACTATTCCAGAAAATTTAAAGAATTAAACATTCATTTAAAGGATCAAAGCAGATAAACAAAAAAATCTTAACAAATTTGAAATACTCCTAAAAACATGGTGAAAACCTGGTGAACATTTATCGTACTCAGACTGAAAGGGGCTGACTTTGATCTCTGGTTGTTGCAGGCCAATATTTCCTTGACTCTTATTCCCAGCCTGACCAGCTGCCTGTGGGAATTCTTGTCCTCTTGCCAATTTTTGGGCAGGGTTATGCTGTGAGTGCAGACACCTTTGGGTTTTCCTGGTAGCACTGCTCCTGGGCCAGTTGTTCTGGCATTTGAAGCCTTATCAATTCCAGCTATTCCAGCAGTGATCTTTTCAACAGAAATACCTTTCATCCTTAGCACTAAAAAAAAATTCCCACATCCCAAAGTAAGATTTAATAGAGTACAAAAATATTGACTCCATTTAATGCAATTGTAGACATTTGTGTCTGTCTCTGACTTTTCCAATATTTGCTGAATTCTTGACCTGGTTCCTGAGATGGGTTTTATGGATTAACTGAATTTTTTTTTGTTCAGCTGAGTCAATTTTAAAAGGGTTTCAGTTGTTTTGTTGTATTTGTCCTTGTTAATCACCAGAGTGTTTCACCCTTAGAATTGAAACTTCAGGCTGAATCCCATCGATAGGAGAGAGAAAACAGGGATGGACCTAAAATAGGGATGCACCTGGTTCATGCCATTGACAGCCTGGGAATAACAACTGCTTAACTGGCACGAGCTCTGTGCTGCAGTGAAAAGTCATTAAAATCCCTGTCCCCAAAATGGAAAGGTCCTGTAAATGTGAGCTGGTGCTCCGTGTCCCCAGGGAGCTGTGGGGACACACAGGTGACACCAGTTAGTCCCAGTGTGTTGATCTTACTTAAAACCCACCCAGAGCTTACAGACAGCTCCTCCTAGATTCCTAAACCCCCCCTTAGGAACCTTAGAAACCTTAGGAACCTGGATCTTTTTAAGGAAATATAAAATCTATTCTTTAATAGAAAGCCTATTGAAGCAAGAAAGAGGCGTGGCTGGTTTTGTGGTGGGATCATTCCAGGGATAAGGAGAGGCAACTTTTAAGCTGCAGCTGTAAAACTCTGCAAGTACCTGGGGTTTATTGATTTACCTGAGACTTGTGGGTGGAAAAGTGACTTTAGCTCAGCCCTGCTCTGGCCCAGCCGTGCATTTTTGTGCCTGTTTTGGTTTGGGAGCTTTCCCTCAAGGCCTGGACGTGGCACTCAGAGCTCTGGGCTGGTGACAGGGTGGGGATCAGTCACAGCTCAGACTCGATGCTCTCTGAGGTCTTTTCCACTCTAAATGATTCTGGGATTCTGTATCTGGACCAGGGATTCCAACCTTGCAGAATCAGGTCTATGCTGCCTGTTTTACCTTGCTGTCAGGGGTTTGGTTGTTGGTTTTATCCTGGGATTTGACTGTCTCATCCCAGTGCTCTGCTGTCATCTTCAGGACTCTGGAATTATCCATGTACTGCTCCTGACAGCCCCTCCTCAGACAGCAGGATGGGATTCTGCACAGTTAATCCACTCAGGGACGTAAAGAAGTAAATATTACTTGAAAATACATTCAGTAATGAGCTGCCATCCCATTTTTCCCACTCTTCCAGAGGCCTGACTTACAAGAACAGTGGGGTGGACATTGAGGCAGGGAACACTTTGGTGCAGAAGATCAAGCCCTTGGCTGCAGCCACATCAAGGTCAGGTAAGACAAGAACCTTCTGCTCCTGTTTTGGTCACTTCTTGGCAGGGAGGTTTATCGGTTGATCTTGATAAAAAGCTCATATTTCTGTGTCCTGCCTGTTCCTAGATGACACAAGAAAATCTGTGGTAAGCAAATGCCTGTGATTTTATTCCAAATGCACAGCTTTTAATCCCCAAATGGCTCTAAACTCCATCTCCTGAATGCCAGGAGTGTTAGAGAGCACAGTTGAGCACTGTACGAGGATAAATGCAAACAAAACCCCCACCATTTCCTGCTGGGTTTGATTCCATGGATTGTTATTTCTTGCACAGGGAACTCTGTCATTTGGGGGGATGAATGTTTAGAGAGGTTATGAGATGTGGAACTCCTGAGACTGATGGGGAACACAAACCTTTTGCTTGGTTAAACCAGCATTGATTCCTTTTTTGGGGGGTTCAGGCACATCTTGCTCTAGCAAGTCCTTGTAATTCTTTGGACAGATTTCAAATATCATTTGTTAATGAAATGGCCCTTTTGTTTCAAATTAACTGAGACCCTTCTAATAAAGTCAGATATACACAGAGGGAAAAACACAGATATTCTCACAGCAGAACAACAGTCTTACCACAGTTCCTCCTGTATTTCAGAGAAACAGTGCAAGGGGGAAATCTGTCAGTCACAGGAAGTATTGACTGTTCAGTCACAAAGTTGGGGATTTTTAGGCTTAGGCTCATGATGGATTAAAAAGACAAAACAACCTAAGCAGATGAGGAGCTCCTCAGTGCAGAGGTTCTAAATGCCAGAGAAAAGTTTCCTGGTGACAAAGCAAAGTCGCGTGGACAAACCTTGGAGAGGATTTGTGGTGGAGATCCTGGAGAAGGGATCCTGGAGATCCCTGGCAGTAAAGCTGGGCTGTTTCTCCTGTTTCCTGGCTGGCAGGCTGCAATGCAGAGCTCGGAGGCTTTGCTGGGCTCTTTGACCTGAAAGCAGCTGGGTACAGAGATCCCATCCTGGTGTCTGGCACCGATGGCGTCGGCACAAAGCTCAAGGTAAGGTGGAAATCCACGGCAAAGAAGGAAAAACAGCACAGTGGGAAAATATTCTATCAGAAAATAGCAGTTGTCTTGTAAAAATACCTACTGGTCTTTCTAAAAAAGGGGATGAAAACTGAAATTACCCTTCTTCAGGTAAAAGAATTAAATACCTTTATTAAATTTAATAAATTAAATAGCCAGAAGTTGATGTGATGCCTATATTAAGGATGTCATCAGGAATTTTGTTTCACAAAGGCAGCATCTCCACCCTCAAAAACTCTAATTCATGGGCAAAACCACGTAATCCCATGGTTGCTGTTGTGTTTGGGCTGCAAGGAAACCCCTTCCAGCACAGTTTCCTTCTCAGTGCCTTTTGGATTTGCCCATGGAGACAGGAATAATTCCTGAAGAGAGTTTGGGGATGATAATAACCAAAGCTGCTCCTCAGAGAGCTCCTGGAGGGACAGTGGGATTTTGGTCCTTTGCTCGCAGACCCCGCTTGTGATTTCAGTCCCTTGCAGACCCTGGCTCAGGTTTCAGGGGCCCAGAGCCCATCCCAAAGTTCTCCCTGTGTGTTGCAGATTGCTCAGGAGTGCCAGAAACACGACACCATCGGGCAGGACCTGGTGGCCATGTGTGTCAATGACATCCTGGCTCAGGGAGCCGAGCCCCTCTTCTTCCTGGACTATTTTGCCTGCGGCAAACTCGACGTGAACGTGGCTCAAGGCGTCATTGCAGGGATAGCTGATGCCTGCAGGAAAGCTGGATGTGCTCTTTTGGGTAGGAACTGCTCTCTGGAGGACGTGAAAAATCTTCTGCAAGGTCTTTGTGGCTGGTTTTAATGTGGTTGGGTTCCTGCTCTATGGAGGAATCTGGGAGGAGGAGTGAAAACCCAAAGTGTTCCATGTCTTTGCTTTCAGGGATCTTAATCTCTGTAAATCACAGGGGAAGGAGATTGTACTTAAAAATTTAGGTTAAATTTAGGTTAGATTTAGGCACAGATTTAGGTTGGATATTGGGAAAAGGTTCTGTCCTTTTTACTGATTTTTTAGGGAAGTTAGGAACACAAATCCTTTCTCAGTGGGCGTCGTTTTGGGGCCATTTACAGCTTTGAACAAGAGGCTCTTTATGCCCTGGTTTCCTTTTTTCCTGCATGAACTGTTGGTCAGCTTTATGTTTGTTTTAAGGTGTTCTCTGCATTTATCAAATATAATCACCCCATTCATGCTGCAGCAAGGTCTGTGTTAGGTGAGACCTTGTGATGAACTCACCAAAATGTCAAGATTTTATTTCCAGTTCAAGACTTTCAGACTCCACAGGCCTTTCTGCAAGAGCTGAATCCTCAGTTGAACAAATTAAACTCATCACCCCACTGACAGTGAGGGGCTGAGGGCTCATCTCCTGCCTGGTTTTGCCCAATGAACCATGGATTTAAGTGTTGGATGGCCAAGCACTTCTCCCCATTTTGTTTCCTGGCTTCTCCATCCTCCATTTGATCCAGCCCTTATTAAATACAGCTGAAACCCCAGGACTGAAAAAAGCAGGTGAAGCTGGAGCACAGGGCAGGGAGAGAAAAGTGGGAAGAGGAGAGAAAAAGGCGGGATTTTGCCCAGAGCAGCTGTGGCTGCCCCTGGATCCCTGGCAGTGTCCAAGGCCAGGCTGGACATTGGGGCTTGGAGCAGCCTGGGACAGTGGAAGGTGTCCCTGCTGGGGTGGAATGGGATGAGCTTTACAATCCCTTCCAACCCAAACCACTCTGGCATTCTATGATTAGAAAAGGCTTTTTCAACACCTCTTTGCTGTGTTTTTGGTTCCCCAGGAGGAGAAACGGCCGAGATGCCGGGGATGTATCCCCCCGGGGAGTACGACCTGGCCGGCTTCGCCGTGGGGGCCGTGGAGCGAGGGCAGATGCTGCCCCAGCTGGACAGGATCACTGAGGGGGACGTGGTCATTGGGGTGGCATCCTCTGGGGTCCACAGCAACGGCTACAGCCTCGTGAGGAAGATCGTGGAGAAGTCCTCCCTGGATTTCTCGTCCCGCGTTGGTGTCTCCGGGGATCAGACACTGGGTACCGCTTTCCTCTGAGCTTCCCAACACCTGACACAGTTATTTTGTCTGGGCCTTTGAAACTTTCCTCAGGCACCAAAAAAAGAAATCATTCCATCTTTAGCGTGTTTTCTTCTTCTCCTTTCCCTGGCAGTCACGTGTGCAGGGGAGAAACGAAGGGAGGGGGATAAATAATTAATTGTGCGCTAAAAAAAAAGGTAGAACTTTGTGTTTCTCTCTAGGACAATGCTCATTAATATCCCACAAATTGCTGTTTTGAGATTGCCTTGATTTTACATTGACTGACATTTTTCTCCCTGCTTTTTCCCTCTCCCATGGGCAGGAGAGCTCCTGTTAACCCCAACCAAACTCTACAGCAAGACTCTGCTGCCTGTGCTGCGCTCGGGCCACGTCAAAGCCTACGCCCACATCACTGGAGGGGGCCTGCTGGAAAACATTCCCAGAGTTCTCCCAGAGTCCTTTGGTGTCGTTTTAGGTGAGAGAACAGGAAAAATCCTCATGTTAATGTGGATTGCTGTGGAAGGCTGTGGACATAGGGCCACACCAGCTGATTTGTGCTGTAGGAGCTGGAATTGCTTGTCTTGAAATGTTTGAGTTTTTCCTTGTACCTGAACCAGAGCCAGGCAAAACACTTTGTGCTGGAAAGACTGCTCCCCATTGAATTCCCTCCCCTGGTGGTGTTTGGGATTGGATTTCTTGGGACACTTGCAAAAACAAAACAACCTCACCAGCAATCCCAAGTCAGCTGTCACCATTTGCAATTCCCTACGAAATTATTGCCAATTAAACGATACTCATGAAGTTTTCAATTAGCATTCAGAGGTGGTTGTGAGCTCAGGGACAGCTCCTGCTCTTTGACTTCATTAATCCTCAGCACCCTCCCCTCAGGTGTGCTGGAAAGGCTTTCACTGATGGGGAAAGTGAGGTGTGGGAAGGGAATGGCTAACACAGGTTGTGAGAGCTCCTGGGTTGTACAATAAAATAAGGAATTCATGGTGAGTTCTGAACTCCAGAACTGCACATAAATCATTTTCCACTGATCTATATTCATGTGTATGTGCACCTCTGCTCTGCAGCCAGCCTGGGAGAGCTGGGAATGTCCTGCCTGGAGAAGAGAAGGATCCAGGGAGAGCTCAGAGCCCCTTGCAGGGCCTAAAGGGGCTCCAGGAGAGCGGCAGAGGGACTGGGGACAAGGCATGGAGGGACAGAGCCAGGGAATGGCTTCCCAGTGTCCGAGGGCAGGGCTGGATGGGATGTTGGGAAGGAATTGTTCCCTGGGAGGGTGGGGAGGCCCTGGCACAGAGTGCCCAGAGCAGCTGTGGCTGCCCCTGGATCCCTGGCAGTGGCCAAGGCCAGGTTGGACATTGGGGCTTGGAGCAGCCTGGGACAGTGGAAGGTGTCCCTGCCCATGGCAGGGGTGGGAATTAAATGAACTTTGAGGTCCCTCCCAACCCAACCCAGTCTGGGATTCCATGGTTCTATAGAAATTGGGATAGAACCATTTTAAAAGAGAACATGACAAGAAAAAAATTTCCTGTCCTTGGAATTCCTTTACAGTGCCTTGTCCAGAAGCATTTTTGTGCTGCTGTAAATCATCCTCACCTGGTTGGAATTTGGGCAGTGGGAGATTTTTGGGACAGATTTTGCCTCTTAATACCCCAGCAATTGTAGCCCACTGGTGACGATTTCCACTCCTGGTTTGTATTTCCAATTCTCTCCAGATGCTCTTACCTGGAAGATCCCTGAAATCTTTTGCTGGCTCCACAAGGAAGGGAACCTCTCTGAGGAGGAGATGGCTCGGACCTTCAACTGTGGGGTTGGAGCAGTGCTGGTGGTGCAGAAGGAGATGGCCCAGCAGGTCCTCAGGGACATCCAGGGCCACGAGACCGCCTGGCTCATCGGCAAAGTGGTGTCCCTACAGAAAGGTTACTGCAGTGGGATTTTCCTTGGGGGGGAAAAATCAGAAAGAAAAAGCAGAGGTGAATTCCCTTGCTGGAGAGTCTTCATGAGGTGAAAATCTCTCCACTGGCACCTCCCTGACTTTTTTGTGGGGTATTGAACTGACAGGTCATTCATCTCTTCCATGGGTGCTTTTCTCCTCTCTCTGTTTCTCCCTTTACTGACACTTTGTTCTGATGGTTTTCGGGTTTTTCCTTGTACCTGCTCAGGCTCTGACAACGTTAAAGTCCTCAATCTCCATCGGGCCCTGCAAGCAAACAGGTCCCTGTGTGTGCACAGCCATATCCAGGGCAAGATCCAGACAGGCAAAGTGAAGGTGGCTGTCCTGATCTCTGGAACAGGTGAGAGTTCTGTTCTGTGCTGCAGTGGAAGCCAGGCCTTGGAGAAGGGAACTTCAGCTTGGATATAAATCCCTGCAGTCCTCCATGGACACTCTGATAGGCTTCTGACAGGCAGGAGAGGTTCTGTCCTTGGATTGATGGCAGTCACAAACCTTTTAACCTCTGCTGCAAACTGTGCATTGCCTCTGTGTTCAGTTTATCTCCAGCCGTGCCCAGATCCAGGCTCCCACTCTGGTGCCCTGTAGGAACAGCAGCATCCTTTCACAGAGAGATCAGCATTGCTCCTTGCCACGTGGGCACTCCAACTATTTCCAGTATTCCCAGTTACTGAGACCATCATTCCAGTGCTATAAATTACAGCTGCCAAGTGCAGCTGCCAGGAAAGGCCTTCAGCTGTCTGAGTCAGCTCCCAGCAAGATCAATTAAAAGAGGATTAATGTTACATCAGGGCTCTTTGGTTTGGTCTCCCCCACACTGCTGCTTATTTAAAGCCTCTCCCAGCTGTTCCCTGTGTTTATTCTCAGTATCCAGGAGTTATTGTCTCTCCCCCAGGCACAAACCTGGAAGCCCTCATCAACAGCACGAAGAAAGACACCAGCTTTGCACAGATAGTTCTGGTTATCTCCAACAAACCTGGTGTGGAGGGGCTGAGGAAAGCTGAGAGAGCTGGGATTCCTACAAGGGTGAGCATTTCCTTTTTGTAATTAGCCACCATGAGCTGGGTCTGCAGCAGGAAGGTGCTGATGAGTTTTATGGGCTCATAGGGAGCCTTGGCTTTTCTGTTTTGGTCTGTTGTGAACTTGTGCCCAGGGACAAAGTACCTGACAGCAAAATCCTTCCTTTTCTCCTTCTCTGCCAGCAATCCTGATGCCTTGGGAACAGTTGTTACATTAAACCAGCACAAAACTTTCACAGTTACAGCTTAAACTTTGTCAGTTCTTTGACTGTAGGTCATGGACACTGAAGTAAGAACCCATTTTATCTGAATTTAATTTTAAAATGACCTGGTGGTTCATTTGAATGGAATAGAGGGGTCACACTCAGTGGGACCTTCCAGTGACTCCCTGGGTATTGACTGAGGCTCTCCAGGAATCATCCCAAGTGCTCCCTGGGTTTCCATGGATCCCGTGCTGCCTTGCCTTTGTATTGCAGATCTGAAATGATCCTGTTGTCACTTAGAAACCTTTAACAGTCCCTTTTCACTGCTGAGTACAGACACAGGGAAACCGGGGCCCAAGGCTTTGCTCCTTTAGCAGTGCTGGGATCTGTCCTGGTGCTGCAGCTCCTCCCTGGGGGACACAAAGGGCACAAGGGAAATGTGGCAGTGCTGTGAAGAGCACACAGAGACTCACAGTCCCAGGCTGCCTTGGTGGGGCCTTGGTGGGACCTTAAAGCCCATCCAGTTCCAACTCCCAGGTTTTTATCAGGGAAAAAGCAGAGTATGGGAGAGCTGCTGGTCCTGGGGGTTAAGGTGTGGAGGGAGAGGTGGAACAGAGACAGGGACAGGGGCTGGTTGAGCCCAGGGCCGGGCTGGGCTCTGCTCCCAGTGCCTGCTGTCCCCAGCCCCAGCTTCTCCAAACCACCCCCAGGACTCTGGTGGGCATTAACAGGCATAAACAGCTTCTGTTTAAGACTGGATGCTGTAAGTTAGGTGGTGATGCCTTCTTCCTGCTTAATTAGGGGATATATCCTGGATGGAAAACTCCATCAAACATAACTCTGGCTGGGAGAGCTGGGGGTGCTCACCTGGAGAGGAGAAGGCTCCAGGGAGAGCTCAGAGCCCCTTGCAGGGCCTAAAGGGGCTCCAGGAGAGCTGCAGAGGGACTGGGGACAAGGCATGGAGGGACAGGCGCCAGGGAATGGCTTCCCAGTGGCAGAGGGCAGGGCTGGATGGGATCTTGGGAAGGAATTGTTCCCTGGGAGGGTGGGGAGGCCCTGGCACAGGGTGCCCAGAGCAGCTGTGGCTGCCCCTGGATCCCTGGCAGTGTCCAAGGCCAGGCTGGACATTGGGGCTTGGAGCAGCCTGGGACAGTGGAAGGTGTCCCTGCCCATGGCAGGGGTGGCACTGGATGGGCTTTGAGGTCCTTCCCCACCCAAACCAGTCTGGGGTTCTGTGATTCCATGATTATGCAGTAGGGATTGGTTTAGGAGTTTGTGATCAGCCTTTTTTCCAAGGTTTTCTGGTACAATTTTTGCCAAGATTCAACTGCTTATAACTGTCAGAGGCCTTAAAATGGGTGAAATCTTTGGAAGACTTCAGGATGGCTTAAATCCCTGCACTTCCAGGTTGTTCCATGGTGTCCAAGTGCTGGGGCTGAGAGCTGTGGGCTTATCAAGCCAAACTTGTTTATCCCAATGATCCTTGTGTGTGAGGAGGAGCACAGACTCCTCTCTGTCTGTCAGCTGTACATTTAGGAGCTGGAATTCTTCCTGCTGGGATTCCCAGCACATCCCTCTCCCCTGTGTTCTGGGCTGCCCCAGGTGATTGAGCACACGAGGTACCAGAGCCGCACGGAGTTCGACAGCGCCGTGGACAAAGTCCTCGAGGAGTTCTCCGTGGAGCTGATCTGCCTGGCTGGCTTCATGAGGATCCTCTCGGGTCCTTTCGTCAAGAAATGGGAAGGTGAGCACGGCTGGGGGCTGTGCACGTGCACAAAGGCATTCCAGGGGTTCTCAGCAGGAGAAGGAGGGGGCACCAGGTTAAACAAAGGTGATCTTCAAAGTCCCCTTCCAACCCGGCCCAGCCTGGGGTTCTGTGAAATGAGACTCTTCCCATCCTGTAAGGAGAAGGATGAGAGGGAAAGGCACCGTTTCCCCCTTCCCTCCGTGCCTTGTGCAGAGGTTGAAGGAAGCCAAGGGCAAACACAGGTCTCTGATTTCTTAGAAAATGTTTAAAAGAAGGCTGTGAAGACTCTGGGCCTGTGCAGACAGGAGGTGCAGGGCAGGTGTTGGCTGGGGAGAGGAAAGCACCCAGCCCCTGAGAACTCCTTCCCCTGCCAGGGGAACTGCTCTGGATCCTTGGAAAACCACCAAACTGGGCAGCATTCTGCAGTTTTGGGGAACGAGCCCTGGCCAGTCCCAGGCCTCACATCAGGAGCTGCCTGAGGCCGTGGCTGGGGTGTTCCACAGGCTGTGCTTGCCCAGAATGTTCACACTGTCTCCACTCTGCTCATCTTGGACAGTTTTCCAGCTCTTTGAGAGGCTGGTGACACCTTCAGGGGCTGCTCTGCCTCCCCCAGCTGTTCCTTTTCTCTCCTTGTTTGTTTCCCAGGGAGTCAGGAACACACGGATCAGCTGCTGTGGGCTCTGCTTTCTCACCTAAACCTGCCCAGAGCAGGCCCAGCCCGGTCAGTCTGTACCCTGCAGCTTGCACTGCTCACTTGGTGACTTTTGTGTTCCCCTGGGTGTGTCTGGGACACTTCACACCTGAAATCCTTTTCAAACCTCTCTTTAAAATCAGTGGAGCAAAGCAGGCACCGCTGAGAGGCCTTGCTGTGGGTCTGAAGCTGTCAGGTGGATGGGTTTTGTTTCCAGATGTAAATGCCTGTGCTGTGGGCAGCTGTCAGGAGGACACAGAATCCCTCACTCCAGGGGATGTGTTTGGAGCAGAGAATCTCTGTAGAGGGTGGAAAAGAACTTTCTCTAGTGCAGAATCTTGAGCAAATGTAGGATTTTAGTGCCTTCTCCTTTAGGGGCACTGATCATTGCCCTGCACAGTGCAGGGTTTGCTTTACCTGCATGTCTGGTGTGAGAGGAAAGGAAAGGCTTCTTCAGGACAGGAGGATTAAACTCATTTTTTACATGTCCAGAACTCAACTGAGCTTGAAAACCTCAGCTGGGACCACGAGATGTGAGCTCAGACATTGAGCTCAGCTCAGGGAGCTGGGCCAGCCACAGGACCCTGGCCTGGCCATGCCTGGGCACTGACCCCCCAAATTGTCCAGGAGGAATCAATTCCTGCTGCTGCTGCTTTGCTCAAAGCTGCTCCTTTGTCTTTCACAGTCACAAGGACACAGAGTGGGAGTTGTGAAATTCTGTCTTGCTTAACAGCCCTGAAGTGTGAATTATGACTGCTAACAAAGGACAGGTTAAAGTGTTAATTAGGAATGATAACAAAGGACAGGTTAAAGTGCTAATTAGGAATGATAACGAAGGACAGGTTAAAACAGAACCAAACAAACCCAAGCAGACAGGAAGCCACATCCCATTCTGATGGGAAATGGGGGCAGAAGAGCAGAGTGGTGTTTCCAGCCCACTGTCCCTGACACCTTTTGGGCTCAAGCAGCAGGGAGGGAGATGCTGATGCTCAAAAAGGGTTTTGTTGAGATACAAAATGTGTCTGAGACATTGCTGGAGATCAGGGGAGCATTTGCCTCCTGTAACTTGCCTGGCTCTCCACGTGCAGGGGAGGGCAGGGGGTCCCTGAGGCACTGCCAGAACAGAGAAGAGTAGAATGGAAATAACAGAAAGAATTAAATAAATAAAATAATAGTAATAGAAACCCTGGAGAAAAGGAGGCTCAGGGGGGACCTTGTGGCTCTGCACAAGTCCCTGACAGGAGGGGGCAGCCGGGGGGGGTCGGGCTGTGCTGGCAGGGAACAGGGACAGGAGGAGAGGGAACGGCCTCAGGCTGGGCCAGGGGAGGCTCAGGGTGGACAGCAGGAGCAATTTCCCCATGGAAAGGGAGGTGAGGTCTTGGAAAGAGCTGCCCAGGGAGGTTTGGAGTGCCCATCCCTGGAGGTGTCCAAGGAGTGCCTGGACGTGGCACTCAGTGCTCTGGGCTGGGGACAAGGTGGGCATCGGGCACAGCTTGGCCTCCATGGGCTGGGAGGGCTTTTCCAGCCTCAGGGATCCTGGGATTGTGTGATCCAAGCAGGACATGGTGCTGAGGGAAGGAACAGCTACATCAGCCAATCAGTCACTGTTAATCCCTGGAGAAATGTTTTTAGCTGTTGATTGCAGCTGCAGTCTCTGGTGTTTCAGACACAGCCACTGCAGCGCTTGGGGCTGGCTGCTGGTGTCTTCAAAACTTGTGAAACATCTTACTCACAGGTTATTTCCTTCCTCTGNCACGAGATGTGAGCTCAGACATTGAGCTCAGCTCAGGGAGCTGGGCCAGCCACAGGACCCTGGCCTGGCCATGCCTGGGCACTGACCCCCCAAATTGTCCAGGAGGAATCAATTCCTGCTGCTGCTGCTTTGCTCAAAGCTGCTCCTTTGTCTTTCACAGTCACAAGGACACAGAGTGGGAGTTGTGAAATTCTGTCTTGCTTAACAGCCCTGAAGTGTGAATTATGACTGCTAACAAAGGACAGGTTAAAGTGTTAATTAGGAATGATAACAAAGGACAGGTTAAAGTGCTAATTAGGAATGATAACGAAGGACAGGTTAAAACAGAACCAAACAAACCCAAGCAGACAGGAAGCCACATCCCATTCTGATGGGAAATGGGGGCAGAAGAGCAGAGTGGTGTTTCCAGCCCACTGTCCCTGACACCTTTTGGGCTCAAGCAGCAGGGAGGGAGATGCTGATGCTCAAAAAGGGTTTTGTTGAGATACAAAATGTGTCTGAGACATTGCTGGAGATCAGGGGAGCATTTGCCTCCTGTAACTTGCCTGGCTCTCCACGTGCAGGGGAGGGCAGGGGGTCCCTGAGGCACTGCCAGAACAGAGAAGAGTAGAATGGAAATAACAGAAAGAATTAAATAAATAAAATAATAGTAATAGAAACCCTGGAGAAAAGGAGGCTCAGGNCGTCTTCAAAACTTGTGAAACATCTTACTCACAGGTTATTTCCTTCCTCTGTTGGTTATGGGACACGAACAGCCTGCTCAGTGCCAAAAGCTAATAACCTCACCTCTGCTTTCCCAGGGAAAATCCTGAACATCCACCCGTCCCTGCTGCCCTCCTTCAAGGGAGCGAACGCGCACAAGCTGGTGCTGCAGGCCGGGGTCAGGGTCACGGGCTGCACCGTGCACTTCGTGGCTGTGAGTACCTCCTGCCCCTCCTGCAGCTCTGAAACCCTCCCTCTGCAACATCCTCACCTCCCTGGCTCTCTGGAATCCATCACTTTGAACATTTTCACCTCAGAGCCTGCTGGGGACGCCCTTGAACCCTCGTGTTTGATCACCCGCCCTCCTTTGTGCATTCAGAGCTTTGTATCTAGAAATGACAGAGATTTTATTGTGACAGTGCAGTGCTTTAGTTTGCTGCCTCTGGAGAAGGAATGGAAATGGATAATCTGTCCAGGAGTTAAAGCTTTCCCTAAGGGAACTTATTCCCTAAGCATCCCACTGCTGCCTTCCACCCATTGCAGTGGGGGAATGGTTCATGCAAGGCCTTGGCTAAGCCAAAGTCTTTATCAGGTACAGCCCCAGCTTCCTGGAGTTTGTCCTACAACCTGCCTTGTTTCTGGCTTTTAAGAAAAAGAAAAAATAGAAACAAACAAACAAAACGCACTGAAATGGCACAGGATTTGTTAAGGAGTGATCCAGTGTTTGTGGGAACAGAGAAAAACTTGACAATTTCTGTTGGTCAGACCCTGAGCAAAGAAAGGGCAGAGATCTCTCAGCTTCAGAGCCACATTTTATCAGGCCAGGGATCATTGATTCCCTTTTGGTCACCTCTCAGGGTTCAAAGGTCTCCTCTGCTCTGGCTCCCCTCTCCCTCTGCTGCTGCAATCTGTCCTCAGGATTTTTGCTTTCTCTTGGAAAAGGGGAGTGGAATTATTTTTCCAGATAGAAGGGAAAACTGCATTCTTCTCTCTATGCCGTGACTTGGGGTTTCTCTGCGTGGCAGCTCCTGAGAAACAACGCCTGCCCAGCAGGGATCTGCCCCAGCAAGGTGCCAGGGGAAGCTCTGCTGGATCCCTGTCCCGGCTCTGTGCCAGGCCTTGGCTCATTCCCTCTCTGCACTGAATGTCCTGGTCCTGCCCAGCCCAGCCCCTCCTGTCCCTGGCTGACGGGGATTTCTGGAGCAGGATTGTTGCTCCCTGCTGTTCTGCCTCCCTCCTGTTTTCCTCTGAACCCTTCCCAGGCCAAGGTCAGTCCCAGCCCCTGCTGTGCCCCCTGCCACCAGCCCAAATCCCGGTTCCCTGTAACGCCACCACCCCACAGATCCCGGAGGCAGCCGGGGGCTCCCAGGGCCCTTCCCTCCCGTGCCAGCCCTGAGCTCTGCCTGTTGCTGTTGCTGTTGCAGGAGGAGGTGGACGCCGGGGCCATCATTTTCCAGGAGGCGGTGCCGGTGAAGGTGGGGGACACGGAGGCCACGCTGGCCGAGCGGGTGAAGGAGGCCGAGCACAGGGCCTTCCCCGCCGCGCTGCAGCTCGTGGCCAGCGGCGCCGTGCGCGTGGGCGAGGCGGGCAGGATCTACTGGAAATAGAGCTCCGTGCTGGGGAGGGCCTGGAGGGGGCAGTGAGGGGCAGCGCTGACCCAGGCCCGGCACAGGCCGCTCCCTTCGCTCGCCTCGTCCCGCTCTCGCTCACAGGGTTCAAGATTCAAATCCCGGGAAAGCCACCACTGGGAATCTTGGGGCCGTTCCCAGAGGGTGCAGCAACGGCTCCTGTAAGCGCTTCCTACTTTTAATCACTTCCTTGGCCATCATTTCGGTTCTCCGTCGCTCTCCTAACAACCCAGATGCAGCCAGGTGCTTCCAGAGGATCTGAGCAGCCCCGGGATGGGCTCAGGGCCATCAGGGCTGTTCCCTGGCAGACCCTCAGCCTGGCACGGGGACCCTCCTTGTGCTGGGCACTGGTGCTGAGGGAAACTACAACAGAGGAGACAAAGGCAGAAACCTCCACTCTAAAAACCTCACCAAACCAGGAAAAATTGGCCTCCCAAAACACCAAGTATTGGATTTTTTTCCGTTTGCTTCCTGGTTTGATGTTGGTAGATCGTGTCTGGCCCAGACCCTTCACACACCCTGTAATTTCCCACCCTGAACCTGCCATCCATCAGATGCCAGCAGGATTCAGTGTCTGCTGCCCCTTTTTTCCTCAGCATTCCCATGTGAATTCCCCTCAGAGTTGGGGTTTTATTTTTTTACATGAGCAGAAAGACCTGACACAAAACATGTCCTTGTCTTGTGAACCATTCCTCAGGAATTCTGAAGTGCCTTTATTCTTGGAACAGTGTTTTCACCTGGAATAACACTGAGGGACACCCAGGAATTATGAACATTTGGAAAACAATTGGGGTTTTTGTGCAGCTCAACACTTGTGGTTTTCTTTTGATATTTTAGTGTAGTTATGAAGCCATTTGAATGTTCTTACTAAAAGGATCAGGTTTCCCACACACGAAGCAGATGAGGCGGTTTAGAGCTCCCCTGTAACACAGAGAAAGCTGATTTTATTCTGGGCTCTGATGTCCTGATGGTACTTCCATGTTGGCATAACCTCCTTTGGGATTTGAAATAAAGCCTAATAAAGTAAAAAAAAAAAAAAATTCAATCTACAAATATTTCCTTGGAATTGCTTTTCCAGGGGTCTGGGGCGAGGAGGAAAGGGGCTGTACATGGTGTGGGGGCTGTGGGGCAGGGGGAGGTCACACAGCTCCAGCCAGGGAGGGCAGAGGAAATAAAGACTTGGAGGGGTAAAATCAGTGCCTGTGCAGGGAATCAATATCACATTATTGATCAGAGCAGTTGGAGCACTGCCAGAGAGGCCAATAGAGGGAGACCTGTCCCAAATCCAGCACCCATCTCCATCACAGGCACCTTGATCCAGACTCTGGTGTTTTGCCGTGTGAGGCTGATGTGAAATGGGATTTCACAGAATCC
>VZTH01015652.1:0-96860 GCA_013397815.1 Aleadryas rufinucha | reverse complement strand
CACATGACATGGTCACCCCAAGATATGCTGAAAGAAACTTAACTTTTAGTTTAGAAGTCCTGATGATGCTATGCTCATTTTAAGTGAAAAGTTAATGTAACTTAATCTCAAATCTCACAATCACTTGCAGACATATCAGACTGTCTTATTGTTTCTTATTCAAACTCTTTTTCATTTTTAAAGAAGCATCACTCACTCAGTAACTCTTTATTATTTTAAAACATTTGTAGATATTCACTGATGGGAAGGTTTTTGACTTGCTTAATCTCAAAGGTTCAGATGAGACCAGCTGAGAAAGCCTATCATCAGACTTCAGGTGTACTTAAATGACTCGAGTTTTTGCACTGGGGAAAACAGTGCCACCTCCCACTTCACCTCCTCACCCCTAAGCAAAGCAAAGCAAAACAATACAAAATTAATAACTGAACACCTGAATCATCTGCTTAACCCAGGCAACAATGTCCACTGCCATCTGTGACCTCATCAGTGTCACTTCACATAGAGGATTAGCTGTGTAAAGTAGAACAGAGACAAAATTCATTCCCATTAGAAATGTGAGTAAAATATTATCCTGTTGATTGAACAGAAGACAGCCTGAAAGAAAATATCCCATGGAAATCTGTGTCAAGAAAGAGACTGCCAGGAAAGATAAGGCCAAGTAAGCAATGGTCATTTCAACTCCTCAAAATTCCAGCAACTTTGTGGCTGAATTCCCTTTGACCCTGCTAGGAAGGAAACCTGGGGGCTCCTGATGCTAAGTGACAGGACCATCATCATAGGGCAACCACCCAGGCAAATTTTGCAGCCTCATTTGTACCATAGCTAAACAGACAAGGACATGATTTCTGCCAATGAGATTGTGATAATATTTCACTAGAGGAAAATAGGGTTCTGTATTCCCTTGAACATCACTCTGAACATACAGGACAGGTATGAGTAAAGAAACCTCTCCTTACATTTATCCACAGGACAACAAACATCCGACTTGCTGAGTCTTCTGGCAAGAGGCCTGACACATTTTGGGGGCGGATGAAGGAAATCCAATGAACAGAAACCAGAGCCACGAATAGTACTCCATCCCTCCCCATTCTGCCCTCTGCTGCTCTACTAGTAATTATTTTTAGTAATAATCATAATTTTTACAGAAAAATAAAATGTCACAACCCTTTCATATAATTACTATGTAAGCAAGCACTCAGTTTAACTCTCTTTTGCTTAGTGAATATGGGAAAATGTTGAAACAAAACATCTTAGCAGTGCCATATTTTTAAAAGTGCTGTTACCTACACAAGAGGCTTTTTCCAGCAGAAGGCCTAATAGTGTCAAGAGTGCAGGAGGTCTCATAAGCAGAAATAATGGCAGTTTCATGCAACACATGAAATTATAATGCATCTTATGAGTAAATCAAATCACTTTTCCTTTATAATTTCTGAATTCCATAGGGGCCATGAAACACATATTTAAAAGGTGTGCAGAAGGACCTTATTCATTAAACAGCAGAGAAAAGTAGTTGAAGCTTTATTAAAAATTGACGAATAGGCACTCCAGATAATTGAAGTGACAGGCTGTTTTGACAGCTGCAAGCAAAAATGTGCTTTCTCTAAACAGTTGGTGTAAATCTTTTAGATTTCTAGAAAGAGGAATTATGTACTGGTTTAACTTTAATCAGTTTATGAAGTTAAAAAAAATTGTAACTGTTCACCTAGTTGAAGCTACGCTAATTGAAGGTGCTGCCAGTCTTTTCAGTAGAGTTTGAGCTGAAAGAATTGCCAGGTTCTCACACAATGAGAAAGGTGGAAGGTGAATACTATAAACAGTTTTGCTTAGCAGAAAATGTAAATTAAGATGAAAACCGAACTCTCACCTTGATTTCCAGAAAGGCACTGCAATATTCAATCTGACTGAAGTTACTGGATTTCGCAAGAATCTATCAGCTTTGAAAATCAGGCTGCAACTAACAAATGTGACAATCTGCACCTTGAGTGGGCTAGCATAAAGTGACAGGCAATTATACTGTCTAAATGAAAAAAATAAGAAGGAAGAAAAGGGGGAAAAAAATACCAAACAAACCAACAGACAGAGGCTACTTGTCGGACTTTCCAGGTGTGAGACTTCAAAGTAGAAGGAAGCAAGGAAAAAAAAAATTGTAAAAGTAGGTGGGAAAGACAAGATAGAATTAAAGTTGTATTTTATAATAATTAGTTCACGAAAAAGGAAAAATTGACCAGGTAGTCAAGTTTCAGAAAAGAGAAATAAATTTTAGAAAGGACAAGCAAAGTATTAAAAAGAAAAAGTAAGTGAAGACTTAAAAACCTGATGGAAGATTGAATATTTTAAGAATGTTATGTAGGTATTGACATACTACATGATTAGAATCGACGTGAGTGTAGGACTTGTCAGTGAAGCACTGAGAATAGGACCATGTTACTTTGTATTCAGTCTTTAGGTGTTCTTTTAATCTGTGTATACAAGTATACATTTTATATCTTCATTTAGAACAGATCTGTTCTCCTTTTTAAAGCTCACAGAAAGAAGGATAAATCAGATGGACTCGCCACAGGCATGTCACTTCAGCTATAGGCATATATAGAATGGTACAGCAACAGCCAAGAGAAGAGAAAAGTCTTAGAAAAAATGAATAGCTGACACACTGAGACTAGCTTATCTGGTGTTTGATTATAGCATCTCAAAAATCAGAAGGACACAGCTATTGAATTTCTGTATGTTTTTATTTTTAATAAACAAGAAACCCAAGAGTTTTAATATCCAAACACTGCAACACTGCCATGCTGAACTTATCAGATGTTTGATTAATGTATTGGATTGATGTCTAATAACTGAACAAGAAATCTACATGCTGTTTTGGAGGGTTTATTTGATTTCGACATAGAAGTCTTTTAGTCATTTCATATGAGAAAGAGTGCTCTTGGAAATGTGTATTTCACAGTTATCATTTTTAAACTACTCTTTATTCCAAGAGGGAAGAGCAATTGAACCACTGACTATTAGTAAATCTGGTTTGCAAATGAAATTTGATTGATATTTTAGATTTCTTGGGACTATATGTGGCACAGCTTTGTATAAATTATATTTGTTTAAAATGCAACTGAGCTCAGAACTGCCAGAAACAATTTAGGCCCCATAAATGTTTCCTCTAAATTGAATCAGAGAAGGCTGAAAAGCCTCTAAACACTGTACAGGGATTCAACGTTTAGGTTTTAAATGAAACAATTTTAAAAACTGGAGCCTTGCCATCATTTATAGCACTGTCAGAGTCAGTGCTCCGACAAAATTGGTTGATTTTCTTCTTCTGTTCCTTGCTCATCTTTATTGGACACTTTCACTGTTAAATGCAGTAAATGAAGGGGGTGGGAGGAGCACAGAGAACAAAAGGGTAAATGAAACATTATAATAGAAAATTATTTTCAGAAATTGCATTTTATACTCAATATGAATATTTTTGCCTACACCCAACCCTAAAGACCATTTTTATGAAACACAATAAAGCCATCTCAGATATTTTCTTGTTTCATTGTATCCAAATACATTAATTTCTTGGTTTCAATGAAGATTTATGCTACCTATATTGCACAAGGTACGTGTAAATAAGAGCTATAAATTGCTAAGCGGTTAATGTTGCTTGTGAATGGAACAGTTGTTCTCTAAACAGCCTGAATTTTAGAGAATCCAGCTAACTTAACGCCTATGAGGTGCCATACAGGAAAAATGCTATAAAAGTCTAATAACAATAAATATGCATTGGTATTAAGTTATATTAGTTTGGGTGAAAGTGCACATATTTAGAACTTAGTAGTATATATACAGTTAAAAGGAGTTTAAATTAAAAATGTTTTGGGCACATGTGTGTCCAGCTCACCACATATGTACCTACCCCTTCATTTGATTTGATGCCTTGTTATTAATTCTTGGAAATACAGGCTACCTAGAAGTGTCTGAACTATAAAGACTGAGAGTATTGCAAGCTTCCAGTGCAGTCTGCAATGAAACTCACAAGTGAAGGACACTCTTGTTTAGCAACAGATCTTTTGCTAACTTTCAGAAAGTTAATATTTTAAGACAGGGCCTAGAGAACATACCAGAATCTACCATTTCTTAGAGGAGATGTGGATCTGCTCATTCTGGGTGGACAATATCAGAATCCAAACTAAAAGCCTAGATTTCAAATCCCTTGTATTATGCCAGATTTCAGTGGAAGGATTCATAGCAACTCCTTAAGCCTCAATAGTTCTACTGTACTCAGTCCACTGCCTAGAGACACTTGCTGTATGATGTTAAACAGCAATTATTAATGTGTGAGCAAGTCTTAACTATTGCTAGATGTAGTGTCTAAAAATCTAGCAAGCAAGAAAATATGGTAAAGGATCAGCTTTCAGTAGAGGAACTAGAAGTTGCCTATGGGCATCAAAGCAATGCGTGTAGGGTAACAAAGTCAGCTACAAACCACCTACCTTTTGCTGTATGAAGTCGCTATGTCCAGTACCACAGCCAGTTATTCCACAGCCAGTTTTCATGCTGCTACTATTCCCTCCAGTGTATACCACAGTCATACTCTACTACTGCTCTACTTCCTTCTTTAAAGGCCTTGGACACATAAAAATGCATTTCTGAGCACTGTTCCGATATGATAAG
The DNA here is from genome assembly GCA_013397815.1 of Aleadryas rufinucha. NCBI lineage: Eukaryota > Metazoa > Chordata > Aves > Passeriformes > Aleadryas > Aleadryas rufinucha. The sequence continues at coordinate 92,210 of VZTH01015652.1, read as the reverse complement.
GAGACATCTTAATCTATTTGAACATAAAATGTGCTAATATAAAAATGAGCTACTGGTTGTATTCTAGCCTTGAGGCTACTACAACTTATCTTCTAAGGCTCAAGAAATAGGGCATAAAGCCATGCTTTGAATTAAAACCATACCTATACTCTGACAGTTAAGAATGTTCTTCTGCTGATGGTGTATTTCAACACAATTTGTGGGTAATAAATTTTAAAAGCAACCAAACAGAATAACAACTTTCATGTGCAGTGATTTCTCAAATCATAATATAACTCACTATTTTGACTGCAATGATAACAACAAACACTTATTTAAAAAGAAAGGTGATTGTTTTACTTTCTGTACATTATCTTTTGGCAAAAAATGCTGGTTTTAATTAATGTGTATTGATTCAAAGGAATTCATAAATTAAAGTTGATATGCAGTGGTTCTGAATGGTAATTTTTTATTTACTCTAGGTATGAATTGAGCTTAGAAGAGTGTATCTTGTACTGAAAATATTGGTTTGACCAGGAGATTTAAAGAAATTAAAATGAAATGGATTTGAGGGGTGGGAAGTTTGAATAGATCAGAGGAAAATATGGCACATCCTAAAATAGTTTAGAAAAAACTTGTTCCTACAGGTTATTCCTTCTTTTGCCACATCCTTCTCTTAAAACCAAGCAAAGTCCAAGTCAAAGTGATCTTCCATTCCTCTGGCTCTCTAATTTAGTTAAACCGGAAAATCATAAAATATAAAAAAATGACACCTCAGCTTCAAGCTAAACTGTTCCTTTAGCTTGAAAGAGGGTGGAAGAGAAATGGGGAGAAGATGTAAATGGCAGTGTAATTAAGATTTAGAAACAGGATATTTCCTACAATGACCAAAAAGTGTTTGGAAGTGTTGTTTTGTTCATTAGGGCTCATTAAAATTCTTGCCACAACATTTTTTTTCCATATTCATGCAGGCCAAAACCTAATCTGGATCACTACACCCGACTGCTACACAGACAAGTGCTCATACTTCTTCGTTGCATGCTTAGTTGGAGAATTATGTTCAAAGGAGCTTTGTAAGAAAGAATTGCCTCATTTTCACTTAATGCTTGTAGTGGATAGTCTTTTGTTAGATGTTTTACTGTCTTGTCTTATAAATCTCCAAAGAGCAAAAGCAACTGGGTGTATCGTATTCAAACTTTTGGGTGTATTAGACTTCACAGGTAGTATACATATAAAACTGAAAATAAAACAATGTAGTGCAAGCTGTAGGTACTAAATAATTAACATCATTAATCTTTGTCCTGATGCACAAGTCCTCATAAACTACAGGGATATTGCAGAGCAGCAATAACATAGCTTTGAAGTGCCCAGAGCCATCCTTTCTGGAACCACCAGTGTTAGGTTGTAAACATTGTTGCTCATCTCATGTTTTTAAAGTGCATGCTAAGTAGGGAGTTATTGTTAAGGTTCCATCCTCGCTTTGCACACAAAGGAGAAAGAACTTGGCTAGACTGCCCTCTAGGAGCACATTTTTTATCAGGGTAATTTTAGGCATTTTCAGCCAGTCACAAAAATAATTATGGGGAAAGGAGGAGGTGTGAGGAACACCCCAAATAAAACGGTAGCACATTTATAAGCCTTTCTTTTTCTCCAGATTTTTTTTAAAATTATTATTATTATTATGCATGCCTTTAATTTGGATTCTGAGGAAAAACAAACAAACAAACAAACAAAACCCTGAAACAATTAAGTGCCTTATTTTTTCTCACTTTAAGAGTTTTTACTTTTACCCAAATAGTCTCTTTATAGACGGTCTCAAAAAACAATTCATGACACAATCTGCCCAACTCCTATAAGTCTGAAATTTAGCTCCTTTTAGTTTCTGCTGGAATGGAAAGGCACTGTTTATCTTCCCTCTCTATTCTGTGGTTTAAATGTGTGTGTCATTCTCTATGGTCACAGCCCAGAGTAAAAACTGTTTCTAAACAAGTGCAGTTAAACAGAACATGTTAACATCTCCAGAAAACAGATGCCATAATTTTGGCAGCTTTCTTATATGTTTCTCCCTCACTGAAAATGCTATAAAACAGTGATGCATTTTTACTGTAACATATCACCTGTTTTAAAAAGGAGTACGATTGTATTTATTTATCCATGTCTGTAAAGCACACATGCTTGCATACATAATTTGTTTTCCACATGCTTCTTGTTCAGAAATTACCAGAGCTGTAGAGGAATAAAGCTAGAGGAATAAAAGTAAAGGAATAAAGTAAAATAATGAAGTGCAAGCATGTGAGATTTGATTCACAGTAAGTTGTGTTGGCTGCTTCCAGAGACATACTTAGTAGTAAAGCTGTCATGGATACCACAAGTACAACTGCAGTGAAGTCCAGAGACTAGGAAAGCCAAGCCGAAAATGGCAAGGGAGAGAACAGTACTGGGTCTTGGCTGAAGCAACTGTCTGACTTTATCCCTTTCATCAAGACTCACTGCATCTATGCTACTCTGTAAATAGGATTCAAGCGCTGGAAAGCATGGTTTACATAGAGTGACATGAATTTTCTAGTTTATTAAATGCCCCAGGAGCTTTCCCAAAAGTCAGTGCTATTTGACTAAAGAAAACATTTGATCTAAGGATATATATGAGACTTCATGACACAGATTTAACTTCATGAACATTCAGGTCAATGTATAGACCATAAGCAAGGTCAGCCTCAGTTCCAAGTCTTGTTCTTCTGAAAAGAGATTAACCATTTCCTTCCCATTCCCCAGATTTCTCACTTCTGGAGAGAGAAACTCTGCTACTTGTTCTAGATAAACCATGCTAGATGAAAGTATTACAAAATAACCAGGTTTGGCTGTTCTTACACAAATTGCTGTCACAAATTTTAAATGGTTTGATTGTATATTCAAGATGTGCATTTGTGAAAAATTACCTTCCCAAAAATGCAAAATGGTTTTATAAGGAACCTTAAAACCAATGCAGACTCAAATTTTGACACTTGTTTGTTTGTTTGATTCATTGATTGATTGATTTTTTTTTTTTTTTTTAATATCTAGAGAAGTTCAAGAGGACTTTGAAGAATTTTGGAGTGAACAGAGAATACTGCTGTTATGTTTTTATAATTTTGAATGGAGTCCTTTTCACTCTCCAAAAAAACATTTAACAACTGGTGAATATTTTGGTGAAATTTCTTCCTAAATCTCTGTGGCAGGAGTTGAAGGGGGACACAAAGCATTCGTCTCAGCTGAAAAATGCTCAGTGGGCTGTATTTCATATATCTGTATGAATGTTGAAGTCATTCAAAAGAACAGGCACATTGAAGAAATTGTATCCTGTATATAGATATAACCTCAGAGCAAGAGATAAAGAGAGACTCCTTGGGAATTAATGTGTTCTGAAAGGCACATTTTTGAGTGCATTTATTTTTTATATCTTTTAGGCACCTTCACTTTGTGGAGTAAAAGGATCCATATAACCTAACAGAAGGGGTGACGATGTCTTTCCCATGGAAAAAAATCTAATGGAAGAGGTCTTTTATTTGCCTCAAATTCTTCTGGATCCTGAATCCTGAATGCAAGAAAAGAGCCACTTCTCAGCACTTGACTGTGTTACAGTCTGTTGAGGTTATGTTGTGTCATCTTACAGAGGCTGATATGTCTCTTACTCTTGTAGAATTATGGGAAATAATTGCTTCTGACTTATTTAAGAGAACAAGTTTATATCATAAAGCTAAAATAAATAAGAACATGATTGGAAACTAATGCAGTCATTTAAGACTTATGCAGTTTTGTCTATTTTTCCCTAGATACAGTTCTTTTAATATCTCTAAATGATGCTGTGAGGAAAATACTTTCACTGCCATCTAGATTTAGATTGTTTGATAAATTAGCAGGAAAATTAGAAAAATGTTTTTTTTCTCTCTCTCTGAAAGTCATGGTAACATTGTATGGATATAGTTTCTTCTTTTTGTCTCTGTATATTATAAACGATTGAGAAGACTGTGAGTCGTGGGTGTGGGTGGCAATTAAGATAATAATTGTTCATAGAATGTAGAAACTGCATTAGAAAATGAAGACATTCCTGCCTCCTTCTCTGCTCTTTTAGACAGCTAAAGCATGGTCTTTATTATGTCAGATACTCCACCAAGAAATATGCATCACGTTCCAAATAAGATACTGGGTGGCCAACTGGCATAACATTTTGGATAATGTTTGTAAATGCTGTAAACCTGCAAGCATTTTTATGATTGCTCAAAGATTACAAGCAAGTTTAGAGCAAGGCTGAGTTCAGAATTATGGAAGGTTTCAAGCCAACTTCTTTATAAGATGCAGTGAGTAAAAATTCAGGAAGGATATAGTTTCAAAGGTTTGTTTCTGTTCGTGGCTGGTTACCTCTCTGTGTCCCTTTCTTTTTTATGGTGGACTTTGTAATTTTGCACTTCCTGCCTTTTTTTTTTTTTTTTTAACTTTCCTTAGGTGAAACTAAGTATTTTTCTCACTTCCTAGACTGTGGTTCCAGTGCTACACCAGTTCTTTTTATTTTAAGGCACGACGTGCCCTTAACAGGGCCTATTTCTGTGATCTGTTGGCTATCAAAGTTTAGTGATCGCCAAAGCCATCTGATAGTAAATACTTGATTCTTTCATTGTGAAAATATGTTGCATTCTGGAGATTTGTATGGATTTATATTTCATCCTTTATACTGTTTGCCAAGAACCAATTTTTTTAGTCATTTATTAAAAAAGAAAAATTAAAAAAAGGGGTCTACTATTTATACTATAGGGCTGATCTATGTATTTAATGATATGTTAGTTCAAGTGGCAGAAAAAAAAAGAAGAGTATAAAATGTGCAGCTAGATCTAGTTTTTTGCACCTATTATAATTTGGCATCTTTCCATAGACTTCACTGGAATTATAATCTGTGCCAATGAGTATAATATGAGGTTCCCAGAAAACATCAGTGCATTAATTCACTTGGCTAGACGTGGATTTCTGTGGATGAAGCTTAAAAAGGCATCTTTTTATATTTTTCTTGAATATTTCTTTCAACATGGTAATTAGGATAATGGATCATGCCCCCACTACAATCTATGAATTGGTGAGACAACTGTGCTTGTCTATGATAATGCATATCACAACCCTGAGGCAAAGCACATGAGAGCTGGGGAAAGCATTCTCAGGGAGAGCTGTCAAACAAAATGCATTTCTACCTAAGGCAACTAATATCCTCTGAAACCTATGAGTCTGTTTTAGCAAGTCTAACTCGATGGGAATTCCAATTAGAGTGTCCTCACTAAAGATGTGTCTGTTATCTATAACTTTGCAGACCACCTACATCACCAATTAGTAGATCTTGAGGTGCACTAAATTCTTCTAATGAATTAGTATGCACATGTTCGTGGAGGATGTGGGGGTGTGTGAGGATTTATCCCTCTGTGCTTGTGCTACTTTCCTTTGTTTCTTCCAATGGCATTTCTTGTTGTGTCTGTCTATGGTAATGATGACTATCCAGCTAATTTTCAGAGGATCTCATTGACACTAACCTTTGGCTCACCCATCTGTTCCTCACTTTATTGCTTCAAATGTCTCCTTTCTGGCTCATTGTTACACTGGAATACAGGCAAATTCCTCCAAGCACAGCAGGGCTCTGCTGGGCCATATCTGACCGCAGAAGGCTGCTTACCAGAGTGCTCTGATTCAGTTGCTCTTGTCATTGAGGTTTCCTTACCACTGAACATCTTGCTGGATGCTGATGGCAAATAAAACATCTGTGGGTGACAGTAGGCTTTCCTCTCAAAATAACAAAGGAACATGGCTCGTCTCCCATCTTCTGACATGGTTTTCAAGCTCCTCTTGGGTGTCTGCTCTCCAGGAAATGAGTAGCTCCTAGGTTGTTAAGCTCAGCACAAACACATGAAACTAAAGGTTAGGATGGACAGCTCTGAAACCTTTTGGGTTTGTGTAGTGACATAATAAATAACACAGCAGAGCTACGGGTAAATTTCTGTTGCAAGACTGAGGAGACAAATATCAGGGTATTTTCAGTGCATTCATTCATAATTCCATATATATTGATTGGTAAAGCCTTTAACAGTGCCAGAGTTGTATAAACAGAGAAAGCTACTAAATCTAGTGTATATTATGAATTTAATGTTTTTTGTATTAGCACTTTCCCACTTTTTTTTTGGAAGGTAAAAATAAAGAATGTTTCATTTTTCGTTCTGATTTACTCCTGAATTTTTCTGACACATTATTTTAATAGAAAGTATTCCCTTTTTGTCTTTTCCCACTGCAAAAACAAATATGCAAATGCAAAACAAACCAAAAAACTAAAATTCAGAATATAAGAATGTTATAAATACACCAAGCCAGATTTGTTGCTTTGGGAAATTTTGTCCTCCAGATTGCCTTGCTTTCAGTGCACCATAATAAAATATATTTTCATGTAATTTAAAACATATGGTTTGAAGTGTGTTCTGCAGCAACCGAAGAAAAATGTGAACAACTGAGCCATTAAAATTGCAGTACATTTTGCATACCCTAAGTGCAGATACTAAGAATTATTTTTCATTGCAATAATCTTACTCTTTTAAATTAACTTGGAGTGTCAGGCTAAAACACTGGGCCTGGATGACAGTTAAATGAAGGATCTTTACTCTCCAGTCCAGCAATCTACACAGAAAAACAGGGAAGGGGGCAGGGAGGCAACAAAATTGTCAAGTAGATGAATACCGCCTCTTAATATCAGTAGTAATGGAGAAACTGTTTGCCATCATGCAAATCTGTGCTTAGTGAGCAAAAAACATCCTCCAAGGTTTTCCATCAATGTCAGTTGCATACCTCCATGGTTTAAAACAAGTGGCCTAATGTAACATAAAAGCATCATACACTTATTTCCCAATTCTTTTCTTTTTAGCAGAATATTTTAGTGACTAAGTTTGATGCATATCTATGTATATGTGCTTTCTTACTAGAATATACAGTATTTAAAGTAAAATAATATTTTCTTTTCAGACTATTTGATATATATTTTGGTATGCCACAGTCAATGCTATGGAGAAAAAAAAGAGGTAAACCCATATTTCTCTGTAAAGAACAGATGTAGTTTAGCTGACTATTTGCAAGTATAATAGAAAGCTGTGAGTTTGGGACTTAAAAAATGGTTATGATACTTGCAGAAAATATATCAAAACTGAGAGACAGCTGGAAATTGCAGTAGATGAGACACGGGAAAAATCCAGGAACCTCCTGCCAAAATCAGATACAGAAGTATTAGATCCAAATGGATTTACTTGCCTTTCATCTACATACCTACCTACACATGCATGTATTATACATCTCTTTGAATTATGTTTCTATTACCAGTACGTTTGCAAGACAGTTGTTTGGGTTTTTTTACCCCTGTAAAGACATTACCTAATTCAAAGTCTTGTCCCCATCTGAGATTACATACATATTCTGAAAAACCTGAGCAGCTGACAAACTGTCTATGCTTAAGAGGAATCACTGCAAAAATCCTTTCAGACCACTGTCATTCTACTTGTTGTGCATGGCAGCATTGATACATTTCCAGAAAGACTTACAAGATTCATGCCATTTTAACATGTAGATGGTTATGATCACTTATCTCTTCCCTTTTTATGCATAAACTATATATATACATATATATATATAAAACTTTTGAAAGTTGTTTTAATTCTACCAGTTTTTTCAATATTAATATTTAACTGTCTATTTTTCCCACTTTTTTCCCTGAAATCCCTGAACAATATGAATCAAAATCAAAATATTCACCCAAAATACTTACAATTTTCACAGTTCAAATAAAATAGGGGTAGACTTGGACTCCCAGGAATTGAAGTTACAGTAATATATACCACTGTAGCTATCCCACTAACATGATTAGGGAGAATCCTTACCTTGCTAAAGAGATCTCAATGAATATTTTCAGTGTATTTTTACAGGATATCTGCTGGTCCAAAGTCCCTTTGCAAAATTTGGTCCTACAAACTGAGAACAAATATGGGTCTTTTAAATTGTCTGTCTTCCTTTTTTGTTCTTGTTCATTGTATTTGTTTTGTGAATTGCTTGTTTTTTACTGTCTCTTGATATCATATCACCTCCAGAACTGCAGCTTGGTTCTAGAAGTGAAACAAACCAGGATATTCTTTAATAAAAATATATAATAAGAGAACAATGAGGCATGTGAGACCATGGTATGTAGCTCTTAACGGGCAAATTTTTTTATCGGTGTAAGAATCAGCTGAGAACGTATGTATGGAAAACTCCTGGCTTATTTGCTCCCTGAAACAGAGATTTCAGCTGTGGAAAGAAAGGCTGGAGGACCTGTGGTGCTGTAAATATTTAGTGTAGTTCAGATTAGAGTGTCCACTGAGATAATAAATAGGTGCCCCAAAGAAATTAAGCGGTGCCAGGAAAGCTCCGGAGAAAATTTAGATGATGTCAGAATGCTGTGTTACATGATCATCCTGGTGCTCTGATCAAAAGAATAGGAGTAATTTTGGTGACCAAATTTGGTGAATAAATTCCTTTTTTCTCTATAAGAAAAGCTTCCTTCCATATATCCCTTCTCTGTCTTCCTCTCATCCCAAAACTGAGGTCTCTGAGATAATTTCAGCTCTACTTTCTCAAGATGAAGGTTTTGAATTTTTTTTTTTTTAATTCAGGATCTGATCGAATGGAGCACATTTATACACGAAAAGATAAACAGAGAAAGGCTATCACTGTGAATGAAGAACTCTGCTTTACTTGATCAGTTAGTTGGTAATTATTAACAATTTCATTGTTTGCTTTTCCACTATGTAGAGTTTTGAGGCAAAGAACTCAAACCTGACAAAAAAAGTGCTCTATAAACACTAATGAAGTCTTGGAACAAGCTGTGAGCCAGGGTAATTATTATTAGGCTAATTCTACAAGTGGGTAGCCTGCATCACAGGAATTAAATTACTTCTGTGTCAAAGAAGAATTCAAAGGCAGAGTTTAGAAGTCATCTATTCCAGTTTCCACTCCTTTTACTAGACAATGCTCTGTCACTTAGGATCAGCAGGTTTTGAGGAGTTGGGCTTTTAAAAAAACAACATATACATCATTCTTTGTAAAAAAATGAAATTATTAATATTTATATCAAGGCAGACAAGTCCTTGACCTAAAAGGAGGGAGTTACACAATGATGAGGTTGCAGGCAGCAGAAGTGACATGGGAAAGAAACACACAGGTGTTACTAGGAGAGGACAAGGAGAGAAAAGAAAAATTAACCCTCTGATTCCCTCTGGTAAATCTTCTATCCCACTTTCTGTACAGGGATCAAATGATGCAAAGGTCTGATAAATCCTCAGAAGAAAAACAGTTATTTCAGCAGATGTCTCCAGGTATTTTCTCATTATGTGCCTCTTCAATGTTTTTTTACTGAAAAGTAAACTCCAGGGAAAATGTAATATTTGGTTCCTAATATTTTCTAATTTTCTGTACTGAAGGAATAGTACAGGAAGTAACAGTAATGATATAGAAATGTAGAAATAGTAACAAAAGTACAGGAAGAGCAGAGAGGCACTTGCAGCAGATAGTCTTCTTGTAGCAGTGCACCAAGGTCAAACCTTACCCCACTGGAATATGCAAAACTCATTCTCACTGAGCTATTGATCTTCTGAAATGTTAGCCACCTCTTTGGAAAATGTACTAGAGATTGTGGGAAACAGTGTTATAAAGCATGCACTGAGTTTCATGAGGGTATATGTGAAGACACAAGCAGTGTATAAGATACACTCTCTGATTACAGTACATTAAACAATGATTTAATTATTTCCCAAAATCAAAAGAAGCCATATCCAAGCATGTGAAAGGCACATTAATTCAAATGCAGATCCATTCTTTTTATGTGAAGGCTACAATATTTGCTGACAGGTTGGGAAACAAACCAGGGAATCTAAGAAGCTAAATGCCTAAGTCTCAGCAATTTGATCCCAAGCTTTTCAGTTGAGACCATGAGAAGCTGATAGCCTCTAGGGATATGGCTCACAGGAGAACCTGCGAGGCATACTAACAAGTGGGTTAGACCTGCATCATGTAGCTTTTTATAACTTTTTTTACCTAGGTATGGCTTTGTATATGTGATCCATCAAGACAGCTTTGATCCTTTGGAGCACAGCAACTAACAAAGAAAAAAAAGGGCTAGGAGAAAAGATGCACATATAAAGAGTTAGGGATTATAGGGGCTTGGTTATGATGGACAGACACAGGCACTTACTGTCTAGAAGATAACACTAGGCATAATACTTTTTTTTTTTTTTAAACACAAGCTTTCCCAATATCCTACAATGTTTCACACAGAAAGACCCACACAAATACTCTGAACAATGACTATAAAGAGTAAGGGAAAAAACAGAAAAACACTTGGCAATTTGAAAGGGAAGATTCATGGATGAAATACCCAGGAAAGAGACAGAGCTCAGTCAAACTTTCCTGTGTCAGACTTAGTTGGAAAGGACCATGTGAAGGCTGACTCTAACATCTGTGTGCATTGCTTTAGCATGGTAGCCGTGAGCACCACAGAAAAAGAACAATACAGTCAGGTGAATGCACTCAAGGAGACGTCTCTTGACTGCTTTTCTTAGTGCTGAATGGAGGAATTCATTTTTCAGTAGACTCTAAATTGTTGCTACCCCTGCTTAAAAAACCCAAACCCACAGGCAATTCAAAGGGGCCATTTATGAACTGTAAACCTGAAACTTTGAAATAAGGGAAAAATGAAATATTTCATGGTTCATGAGATTCAGCTACTCCACTCTTTTAGCAGAGATTTCTTATAACCTTGACTTTAAATGCTGAGCTACATAATGCATGATTATGTATTTAAATACCTATTTGACCTCCTAAGTGAACACCACTTTAACGAAAGACATTACTAAAGGAATTGAAAACATACAATAAAAAAAAATACAGTAAAAAATGCAGTCTTACTCTCACTAGAATATTTGGTCAAATTAGGCTTTTTTGCACTAAAAGTGGATTCAAAAATTTTAAAACAAATTAGAATTCTATCTTTTTAGTAATTTCAGGTATTGGGGATTATTTCATGTTCATGCAGATATGCATTTTCATTCTGATGCCAGTTTTTTAAAATATTTTAACTCCATTTCTTCCTGTGTTATAATTTCTGCAGTATCCTGGTGAACTTCATATATAAATATATATTATTTTATCAGATTGAAGGTGCAAAACTGTATAATTTAAAATATTCATGCTTTCAGTAGCAAAGCACCAATCAAAACATAGTGATTAAACCTTGATATTTCAGAAAATACAACGTATTTTTCTATGCTTCTTTTTCTTTATTGTCCACCGGTGCCTTTCTTTTTCTCTCTGTTCTCTCACAGAATGTCCATCTTTAGCTTTATTTCCAAGACTATGCTTGAGGTGGCTCAACTCTCAAAGGCTCCTTGCAGTAAGTTCTGCTTGCCTCTGTTCCTGTTTCACTTCCAACCAACTTCATTACTCATGAAGCTTGACAACTTACAAGTAGGTCTCTGCCTTGCGTGCTCACATTTGCACCCTTTGCTCAGCCCCATCCTCACATTTTCCAACCCCATTGCTAGAAATGGTTATCAGTACTTTTGTGGCTCATCATGGCTTTTCTTACTGAAGTATTAATTTTCCCCCCGGGATAATTTCATTACCTCAGACTTCTCCTAATATCTCTCTTTTTTTGTTTCTCAGAATTTAGCGAGGTTGCTTCTTGCTACTCTTATTGGAGGGTTTTCACTCACTGCTAGTCCGATACAAATTTCTCTCCCCCTGTTTTAGAAATAGTATTTAGTTTTACTGACTGCCCTTCAGAAGGACCTTCACTGTTTTCAGTAGCCATCTTATGAACCCAGAAATGGATAAAAGAGTTGTGGACTAAACCGTCAAGGATGTAAGACTTTTGTGCAGAATTCCCACAGAATTTTGGATTCTTTTATAATTGTCTATGATATCAAGTAAAGCTTTATGCTGAACTTCATCCAATCCAACCACTTTCAATATACTTCTTATTTTATTCCAGTTTTACCGGTTTACCTGTCATTTCAGCTTCTGGATATATCCAGATCTACAAGGAGTTCCAACAAGACTTTGGGTCATTCCTTCCTGTGTTTTTATCCTGCTGCTAGTTACTTGGAAATCTAAGAACAGTGTAGTTCAGCTTTACCCTGGTAAGTGTCTTTAACGCATGTAGGAAGTGGATTGAAAGTGTTGTTAGCCTGGATATTTTGAAGGCAAACTTTGGAAACTGCGCTTCTTTCTAGTTTTATCGTTTGTACAAAAATTCCAAACTAATTGAGTCTATAGTGAATTCATGTTTTGAAGGAAATTAATCTATTTTACTTAAAAGAATAATCATTAAGCCTTAAATCTGAGGACAGTTTGAAATTTTTAGTTATTTTTTTGTTTATTGCAATGAAAGCAACAGAAAGATAAATAGCAATGAAGTCCCATTATTCATAATCTTCATAAAGTAGAAAAGTGGGTTTCCAAAATTTACTTAGGGACATTAGATGCCTAACTCCCTTGAAGTTTACAGATACTTTAAAAATTTCCTTAAATAAGTAAAACCCTATTTAAAGTTATGATCCAAGTCTCCTTGATTTTCAGCAAAAGTATCGCCATTGTCTTCTCTGTAATTCTCTGAAAGCATGACTACACAAAAGGTTAAGTAAAGAATACAAAATTCTACCTGTTTTGGTACATGTTGAGTTATTCTTTAGAAGGATGCTGAACTAATGTCCTTGCTGTTGTAAAATATTAAGCAAAAATATCTAACACTATTTGACATGTAGGAGTGCAAATTTAAACAAAAGCAGATTGTTTAAAAAAGATATATTGCTTTTGCATTCTATCTGCCAGTCAAGCTGAGACTTTATAAAGAATGGCAAAGCAATTTTCAATCATATATGGTATATCGTGTAGGTCAAATTCTTTTATGTAAATCTCTTTCACTTGGGTGTTTAAATTTCAATAAAAATGTAATGATAAAAAGTGTGGCTTTTATTTCTCCTTCTTTCTCTAATTCATTCTGAGTTTTGGAGAACAAGTGTTTTATTGAGAATGACACCTAAAAGAGGCATTGTTTTAAAAAGGTGTTAAAACAAGAGTCACATATGTTTTGGATAATGGAAGTATTACAGGAGGCTTCCCCACACAACCTTTCTTTCCTGTAGGCTGGGGCTCATGGAGCTGTTTTTGTAGGTTAGTTTGAGTTCACTTGAACTCTTCAGATCACCAGATGAGGGTAGCTTACCCAATGACTAACTACAGCATGGTGCATTTCAGAGTTTCCTGCTGTTATTTTGCTTTTCATTGCTGTTTTCATATGAGAGGTTCCTGTGTAATGAACATAAAATATTCTTAGTGCTACATTGTGCCTAAAATTAGACAGTAACTTGCTTCTCTCAGCCCCTAAAAAAAAAAAAAAAAAAAAAAAAGAGAGAGAATTCATTGGTTTCACAGCTTACCTAATAAGACATGATTTTCAGAGTCAGAATTCAGTTGTCATGTCAGGCTTTCACTTTGTAGTGAACAACCTAAGGAAATGGATCCTAAGCTGATCTCCCTTCAATATGTAGATGGCTGCGTGGCCTCGGAAACACTCAGCCTTTTCGCCTGCCTCATTATTTACTTTTGAAGTGAAGAAGAAAGACGACACGCACCTCTGAGAGCTACAGTATTTCCTAGCAGCAAGATTCACTTTCATGTGTGATGTGGGTTAGATCCCAAACATTGGATAATATGACACATACTATGCTATTGTACAAGTTGTGAATAATAAACATTATAGAAATCCACACAGGGAATACCATGTGCTTTTGGGGCAAATTCTGAATTCAGAAACATAACTGCAGCTTGGGGAAGATTTTAAACACCAATCAAATGGAAAGCGTTTGTGTGTATCTTCAGCTGTAGAAATACAGTTCTTTGCAAATACAAGGAGATAAGTTGGTTTACACCACCAGAGAGTAAATATTTGTGTTTGTTTTTTTTTTTCTTTTGTCTGAAATATGATTGCCTCAGGAATTTTTGGAACAAGTCAGTGCCAATGATTGTACCACAGGGCAAAAGGCAGCATAGGCTGGAGTAAGAAGAACTGGGCAGGAATTAATGCTTTTGATTTGATGAATTATCTGGAGGTTTACATTATTTCCAGTCCTTAACCAGATCTAAAAGTAGAAAAAAGGAGCAATGAAAGCAAACTGAACTCAAACAAATCTTTGTTGGGATTAAGTCAACTTTTTTTTTTTTTCCAGAATGCCTTTGGATTTCAACATTAAAAGAAATTGTTCTGGTAATGAAATGAAAAAAACCATTTCTATGCAGCAACTTAGAATATTTTGTTCATTTTCCAAACAAATTGAGGCAACATAATGCAATCCATGGCTCGTTTTCTGAATTGTTTTATCTTTGACAACTCAAACTTTTCAATTAAAATTTGTTTATTTTGCACAGGTTCCAAAGCACCACCAGTATGAATGACTAGTGACAATGTGCAGGGAAGGGGAAGAAGTAACTTTCAGTTTATTTAGTGTTTCAAAATCTGTGGAAAAGTTTGGTCAAATGAAAATTCAAACTAAAAACCAAATGAGTTAAAAGTTCCTCTTCTGTTTTTCTTAACTCTCTCTCCTGTTAGAAACAATATAATGGAGGTTGGTTTAAAAATAATTTTTCCATTCCATGCTGTTAATTTCCTGGCTCAAGATATTGTCATACACTAATTTTGTCAGTAGTGTCACTATATTAGATAACATTGGTGTCATTAATCTATCTTTCTTCTTTCTAGAAGCCCATGTGTAGTTTTGCCTTGGTCAAGAAAAAAGCTTAGCAACAAACAGAATTCAATGACTGCTTTGAGTTCTGAAGAACAAGGACATCCATTCCCTTGTGTTATTTAGACTCTTGTCAGGGATTGCACAAGGACACTTACTCATGTAGTATATAGTTTTATATTTTTTCATTTGTCAACCTATTCTGCCCTGACAAATTCTTTGGATAATTCTTCCAGCTATCTGATAGGGATCAATTCCTTCCACTTTGTCCTGTTACCTGGAAACCCTGGTAGGAAAAATTTTTTAGTTCTGTTTATTCCTAAATAGTCCTACCAGTAATTCAATCTTATTCACAGTTATCTTCTCTGTTATCAACTCAAAAAAACATACCTTCAGCTTCCTGAAGTGTTAAGTACATATTGGTAACTCCCTGGAGGGAAATGTGAGCTGACAGGTAACATAGACAGTACTCTTGCTGATAATGAGAGTGGAGCCTTTTTGTTTTTAACGTACAAACTCAGCTTTGACTCATCTCTGCACTACCCTTATGTTCGTAAAGAGTATCAAACATACCAAACATCAGAATCAGTCAATGTTACAGAAATCCCACAGTCTCTGACACTTTCTCCATGGGACTGCACAGAAAGGATATCACCTTGTCATGTCATCCAGAAATGGAATAATTTCTAAGGACCCTATTTTACAAATATTCACCCATCTGTTTATCTTTATGCTCTGAGAACAACTTCAGTGTTTTTTCTGGAGTTGCCTGCTGAGTCTGAGGGTCAACATGTGTGTGAGTTCATGTGGGACTGCAGACTAATGAGGCAGCAATATTCCTGTCAGTTCAGGACTACATTATCTACTCTGAATAAGCTCAGGGCTTGGCATGGAATTTGTAGTGGGAATACTGTAAAGCACAGCCACATACGTGACACAAAACATAGGAAAAGCATATGTAGTTCATTGTTTTAGCTTTACAAAATTATTCTGGTCGAATGGAATCTCAAAAACACTGACAAATCCCTCCATGTTAAAGTTACATCATTTCATCTAGCGTCAACATGGAAAGATGGCAAGATATTTGTATCCTTCTACCCACTTGGCTCATGTCTGTGAAATAAATATTTTTTAGTAACATTATATTGTGGGAACCCACTATGATAGACAACTATATTCTGCAAAATCCTCAGTTTTTGCTAAAGTTAAGACATGTAAGACAAGCCTTAGTGAACTTAGTGAGCAGACCACTGAATACCTATGCTGAAACTGATTACCTGTGTTTTAGGTGCAAAGTATTAATAATAACCAAAGTTTAAAAGGAATTTAATGTCTTCCTTCTTTGACTGTCTGGTTTTTCTCTCTCTTTTTTTTCCCCTCAAGTTTAAAATGTGACTATTTAAAACACTTAACAGGTACAGTAAAAACTAAGTAATTGAATGGAATTTTCTAATGTCAGCTGGACTGAATTTGGATAACACTTTGAGATTTATCCTCCCTTGTAACTGCAACTACTATTAATGAGAGTGACCCAGAAATGTTAAGAAAAAAAACCCTGTGCTAGTGATGGAGAGCTCTTTCAATACTTCTATGTACATATCCATGCCTTCAACTATATGCAGAAAAAGCGCTAATGGAATACCAGAGACAGCTTCTTATAGATAGGAGAAACACATAGCTAATAAGTGACAGAAAAGATTGAAATTAAATAGTTCCCTTTTTTATACATTAAAGACAGACTTTGTTTAAAAATTTTGCCTTTAAAATTTAATGTCAGTAGCTCATAATGAAGTGCAGAACTGGAACTTGGTAAATTTTTTTCGTAGCCTCAAAGTAGTATTGATTCCCATTAAATCTTACTGATAATTATTGAATGATAGTTAGTAGATTCATAGTTCACTATCTTACTATATTTTGCATGACAAACAAGTTTATGTGTATTTTTCCACAGAAAATATTGGCTACTTTCTGAATATAAACAAAAGATTTTCTGAATATAAACAAGAGATTTTCTGTAGTATCTCTTATGCCAGTTGGATAGGAAAGAGTGTTACTACCACAGTTGTACACAGTACTTGGAATTTAAATACATAAATTTTCAGTACTTGGAATTAAACTTTAAAAGAAAGTTAGATGAAACAGTAGCTGTACTCAAGTTTGTATGGATCTGACTCTAAATGCCTATTCCTTTTTCACATGATTATTCTGCCAGAATATCTTCACTTTTCCAGTTTTTACTCCTGCTAAAGTTCAGTTAGCTGCCTTTCATTTTTTTCCAGGAACTGACAATGCAATATGCAACCCTTACCGTTGTTAAATCAAAGATGACTGGATAACTTGCACACATACTCTGATGGAATACTCACCAGGCCAAGAAGATCAAAAAGCTTCTGACCTTAAACTATGGTTTTACTTCAGTGAGAGCCCTTAATTCGGCTTCTTCTCTCCACCAAAGTTCTGGTATCATAAGAACACATATACAGTCGACATGAAATAGAAGAATCAGACCAACTTCTCCTAAATTTGGCTGAAATAAATCAACTGAGACGAAAACCAGCAACGACAATAACCATCAGATAAACAAAAACCCCAAACCAAGCCCAAATAAACGAAAACCCGAACCAAACCAAAAAAACCAAGGAGGCAACCAGACAGGAATCACAAACAACTTGGTTCTGATATTTTAGAAGTTTCTATGTCAATGAATGTTAAAATATGTAAGCCAGGGTACTTAAACTGTGGTTGGTTTTGGTTGGTTGGTTTTGGTTTGCTTAGTTTGGGGTTTTCTTTTTTTTTTTTTCATGTAAACAATTGCAGTCCCTAACCGAGGATTTTTAGTGGCAAATCTGGAGATTCACTGCTATGAATTGTTGCATTTAGCTGCCTAAGCCTACTGATCAGTTTACTTTGGGAACTTCAGGTATGTGTGGGACCAGCGTCATTTTCTTGAAAGAGATTTGTGTGTAACCAGCTGAGAAAGAGTCACCTTTTTCGTAGCATTCAGCAACACTACTATGCCTTTTTTCCAGGTGTATTTATTAATTAAAACAAAGTAAAACAACACAAAAAAAGCAGCTCCCCCAAAAGAAGCAAAAAATTGTTAAAAAAACCAAAAAGCAGAAAAACTATTGTCTATAAGCTCAGTTGAAACCAAATATGGGTTTTAAAAAACAGATGTACAAAAGTCACTAATTCATTGAGCAGCATTTAGCAAACATTCCATATTAGAGATTCAGGAAAATAAGCACCTATGTTCAGCTAAAGATGTTTAAAAGTTATTTAATATGTTCAAAATTATCAATTAAGGTGTGTCACAACTTATGGGATGAAAGATAGAGGTGAGCCTTTCCCACCACTCAGCATTGGTGAGACCCCAAACTGCAATAGAGAAGATCCCTCATGACCATCAGGAAGCACTTCCTTACAGTGACCAAATGCTGGCAGAGGCTGCCCAGAAAAGCAGATGAATCTTCCACTTTGGTGATATTCAAAAGCCATCTGGACATGACCCTGGACAACATGTAGAGCATGGAGGTCAGAGGAGCTGACACACAGAGGTCCTTTCCAACCTCAGCCAGTCTGTGTTTCTGTAAAACAACAACCCAGTCTTCCTTCTGAATTATTTATGTGTTTGCTCTTGTTTTAAGTTAATGCAATACAATACACACACTTAGGGATTGAGCTCTACTATTTTATATTGCTTCCTCTAAAGAAGTTACTAGCCCTCAGAAATATTTCTGAGAAGCAAAAATATTATTCTCTTGCTCCTGGAAGACAGTTCCAGACAGTAGGTTCTGGAAGACAGCTAGTTTGCAACACTTTAAGATCAGCTTCCAGGTTTTCTTGAATACATGGCCTTTATAGCCTATCTATACTTCTGACCTCTCTAAATTTTGCTTTTTAGCCACTCCCTGAATGCTGCAAATTGTAGCAATAACCTATTAAAGATTATTCAGTAATGATTGATTCTTATGTGACTGCACACTTAACAGATACTGAAATTTTACATAATTTTTTTCTTGATTATGTTTGAAACAGAAAGACAGCATTTTGCCTCATGAGTTAACTGTTTTCATTTTTTTTTTCCAGTGCCTCTCAGTTTAATTAGTCTTTAATTACTGGTTAATTATTCTCTAAGTTATCTGCTTTTCATTCACATGTTTAATAGCCAGCTGTATTTCAGCAACTTGAGGTGAGATCTTTGTACACGAATTTGAAAGAGAGATATTAAAGCAACTCACATAGAGTAATGCTGAACTCAGCATCATTTGGAATGACTTTTTTAAGATGCAAGATTTCCTTTAAAGAAGTTTTTCAGTGTGATTCTTCTGGAGCTGCTAAATAGCCTCTATAAGAGATAATTTAAACATTATGGTTTACTTATTGCTTGTGTGATTTTTTTTGGCCCCTGTGTTCATCTCCTCTCTTCCTGCCAGCACTAACAGAGTTTCACAGGATGTGCAGATCTACACTGGGATAACAACATCAATCAGATGTCACGCCTCAGCATTTCAGCCACCCAAATTCAGCAATACTTTCCCTAAAGCACAACTGGATGAATATGTTCCAATTCTGTTTTGATTATCTACTCCTTCCTGGACCCCTGCAAGTTCTTTCTTCTGAAATAATAAAGATGAGACAATGACTGGGGCAGATCTGGGACGTGATGGAAAACATCTTCTAAATGCTTTGGTGGTAACTGTTACTCACAGCTCAGAGCCCGGCAGAGCTACAAGATTTGAGGTTAGGAAAGGAAGTGTCCTCTCTGTCAGACTGCTATGAGAACGGGAATAGTGAGCTTTTCAGTTCATTATATTCTTTTCCTGGTGAGAATATTTAGTCAAATTCCCCCCAGGCAATTTCCAACTGAAAGACTACTCTGGAACTGGCAACCAGCTTGATGATTTCTGTGATCTGCCTGAAAACATACATTAGTTGCCTGAAAACCTGCTAGATAAGATGTGTTACATCAGACTTTGAAGTAAGTAAAAGGACAATTTGTCAAAATTTTTGTAGGAGACACTACCTTAAACTGTGTGAGACATTTCAGACAATGGATGTTTCCTTCATTCCTTCTCCCTTTCCTTCTCTTAAGTATTTTAGAATAATCTAAAGAAATCTTCAGAGTAGCAAGGAAATTTCTATTTAGGATCTCTGCAAACATTGCCTCCTCATTCAAAGGAGAGGAAAATTTAAAAGTCAGAACTTTTAGTCAGGAGGGCTTCTCTGTTGACCTTTCTTTTTTGAAGAATACCCCAAAATTCTCTAGAGGAAAGATTTCTAGACAAATCAATAGTAACTTCACATCCTGAGACAAAAAGATAATAAACCCTCCACACAGGAATTTAATAAGAGGTAAACCTCAACTACAACTTGTAGACTGTTTATGAAACTACAAAAGAAATTAATGGCT
The DNA here is from genome assembly GCA_013397815.1 of Aleadryas rufinucha. Lineage (NCBI taxonomy): Eukaryota > Metazoa > Chordata > Aves > Passeriformes > Aleadryas > Aleadryas rufinucha. The sequence continues at coordinate 72,002 of VZTH01015652.1, read as the reverse complement.
CAGAAAAGAAGAGGCAAAGTTTCTAAATAAGACCTGATGTCAGAAATAATGAAATCTTAGTGGCTGAGAAGGAAAGGAGAGAAAGATACAGTTGACAGAACTGATTCCCATAAAAATATTATTTGCATCTTCTGACAGGACACAGAAAAATTTGTGGCCATAGACATGTACTCAAATATGAGGTGAGCAGTCCATAAACTTAGAATAAACTTAGTCCCTTCAGTGGGCACTCACTCCTAATTGTATCTTTTTAGATCTTATTAAAGATCTTTGATCTTTATCCTGCTGCAATTTTTAAGAAAAGAGAAAGAGTTTGCTTTCTATAGGAGTGACAAAGATGTAGAGAAGGTTCCTGAGAGCAAATATTTGTAGTTATAGACAGGCATCTTACTTTTCCCTTTGCTTCCTCAATCACTTAGTATGTAAGGATGCGTAGATACAAATTAATTTGGGTTTTCAGTAAGAGGAACCAAAGATGGTAATCTTCTCAGTATATTTGAATCAGTGAATAAAGACAGGTATTTCTCACAGAAACAGAGTCAAAAAGACAATAAAAAATTCCAGATGTGAATTTGTCTTTTCAGCTGCAGAGACAGCTTGCTGCAAACCAAAATAATCCCCTGAACAAACACCACCTCTTCTAGTAACAAACAACTGTGTCTGGAATCATGGAGACCTTGCATCCTCAACACGGGAAGAGGTGAGACCTCTGATTCCATAAGTGGCTTTTTTGGTCTGAAGCAGGAGAGAGGTTAACATGTAAGAACAGCATAACTGGTTCTTGGGAATGCATCTTTATCCAAATGTAAATTCTATGGCAATTATAAATTGAAGGCAGTGAGGTTACAGTGGTTACAACTGAGGGAAGAAATTAGATATTAGCTCAGTATTTCTATTTGTTAGGACAATGATGAAATGGTTCTACTGCAGCTCATTATTCAATAGTGTTTAAAAATTCTGTGCATATATTTTCCTTGGCTAAACTTAACATACCAAAATAATTTTTCTCTGTTTGTTATGAAAGTTGATTTAATATAGTGTATTTTCTTTGACACTAGATTTTCAATAAACTTAAATTCAAGACTGGGAATACTGAATGGATTGAAGGAATTAGCATATCTATTTGAAATAGTGTTATGGAGAAGGAAAAACCCAGGATATTTGATTTTCAATAAAACTTCTGGTGAAATTTGAACTTGTATGAACTGATCCCTGGCTTTTTGAAAATAAGGGGAAACAATTTAAAAATATTAAACTGGAGCTTGAACTGGGGGAGGGGGAGTGAACTAGCAGGAAAATACTGGTAATTGTAATATATGTTATCAACAAACTCCCATAAATAGAATCCCAATATCTAAAATTAAATATATAATATACATTGGGATTAAAAAGAGTCATTAGTTTACTGTGGCTGATTGGTGTACACAAGTCAGAGATGTGTACTTTGGATCTCTTATTCTCCTTGTTGACTGCAGATTTAATGCAATTTTTATCCAGGGCCTAGTGTTTTCAAATGAGATTTAGTATTCCTTCTCCATTAGACTGCTATAGAGGAGGAAAAGAAATTGTAACAAGAATTTTTGTGTGACAGTGAAAAAAACCCCAACCTGTTACCATTTAGAAAGCTCTGTGGCAAGAGACTTACAGGAGTTCTGCAACTGTAAAAGACAGACCCTGCCTATGGAGTTGCTGATCGTTGATCATCACAACTTCTTGGGCAGCTGCTTTTTTAAGCAAGCACACCAAATAAAGTAAACAAAAGTAAAATATTCTGTCACTTCTCTGTATGGTAAAATAATCTTTTGGACAAAACTTTGAATTCAGGTATGGCAGGAAGTATTAAATGACACAATATATGGGGGTTTTTTGGTTTGGTTTTGTTTTTTTTTTAGTACAGTAGAGTAAGCATACGTCATAGATATTTGAATCTAAACAGAAGCAACCAAGAATATTCCATTTCATGTTTTACCTGCTATGCCTAAAGTCTCAGTTCTGACTTTTTTTTCAGAGAGACTCTGATGGTATAAAATGTTTTTTATCATGATCTGCCTGTCTGCAAGGCAGCATGAGATTATCTAGCCTATGGAAAAAAAACCCCTAAAAAACAGAGTGGGGTAAAAGGCAGTTACTTGGCTTTACTCATTGTCTTTATGTTGGACAGCAGAGATAAGTGACTATAATAATTGCAAAAGAGCTACTCATGGTAAAAGATGTCAGCCAAGGCTACTAATCCTGCTGGGATGACAACTACAATAAAAAAAATCCTCAGGTGTATTTGTTTGAGATTGATTTAAAACACTTTAAAAATATTGTTTGTTTGTACATTTGTTTCTTTAGTATAGGTGCTCGACTAATGCCTTAGATCAGGGCCTGGATGTTTATCACCTAGGGTGAGCCCATCAGGGTCAATAACTAGCTTTCAAAAGTGCATGATATTGAAAATTTGTTCTCTAAACATAGTGCTTCTTGTAAATGGAAATGTTGTTTTGCATGGGATGAATCAAGTTGGAGTCTTGTTTGTCGCTGTTCCAGAGCTGTAACCCTGACTCGGTTACTGGCATTCTGTTTGGCCTTGGATACCTCCCAGCTGTGTGCCTCAGTTTTCCTGCCTGTAAGGTTTGAAGAACAGTGACTGACTCTGAGACCTGATTAGCTGTTTGTATAGTACAGAGAAGATGTGAAATGCTACAGTGTTACTAGTTTGACTGCCTAACAACTATTTTGAAGAGCAGCCTAGTAAAATCAGGAGTGCTTTTGTCCTATGTATTTATCCATACTTGTTCCTCTATATGACCTAAAAGGGATTAACAGCTACTCCTAGGTTAATTGGCCTCCATGGCATCTCTTCTACAGTCTGGAAGGGATGTGCTGGCTGCAAATCCAAATCCCCAGATGCATTTTAGCAACTAATACAGTAAGTGAATCAGCTGGTTTTTATTAGTTTTTCAAGCAGTCTGATGGATTTTAGTCGTGCAGAATGGCCCAAATCAAATGACAGCTGCTTTTGCATATTTTCTCTGCAGAAGTCATTTTAATTACTAACATCAGTGTTACATGTACCTCCTACAAGCTAATATTGTAATTCTTCAGCTGAAGATTTTCAAGCATTTCAGATACTATCTGAGCTTAAGTACTTGTGTGAAAGACTAAAAATAATAATAATGAAGCACGACCTACAAATCAGATTCTCATTCTTCAAACTCGTTGGAGGGTGGCAATACTTCTGTCTGCTGGGCAGACAAGGGCAGTTGTTATCAACTACTTTAACATGAGTTCACTTCACAACACCATCCAAAACAGTCCAATATTCATTGATTGTATTAGTTGGGCAATTATAATGTCCTTATAAAAGCTTTCAATAATAAAAAGTTGCATTGGAGAAAAAAATTGGTTTCAAGGGAAGTTAGACTTCTAACTGCTTTTAAATAGCTGAACCCTAGTCTCATTTTTTAGTGATTTAACCAAAATTATCATGTCAGTATGCCATATTACGAAGAGTTGCCAAACATCAGATGCACTGGGGCCTGAAATCACATTTTTTCCAAACCTGTGAAGCTGCCCTTCAAACATAAGTCTGTAAAACTTATGATGAAGAAAATGTGAGGCATAGATTGTCTATGAACAAATCTATAATATTTCAAAGATTGAAATCTTGGAGGAGGCAGCAGACTACTAAGACAAGATTTAATACTTAACAAGATACAACAGTATGAATCATGCAAAATTCATTTTAAATAAAGTATTTAATGACTGGAAACAGCTGTAACCTTGATAACACTATGTTCTTTTGGGCTGCTGAAGGATAGTATAACTTGTTTAAAGAACCACAAAGCCGGTGAAGGGTCTGAAGCACAAGGAGCCGTGAGAGCAACGGAAGGAGCTGGGTGTGTTTAGCCTGGAGAAGAGGAGGCTCAAGGGTAACCTTATCACTCTCTACAGCTCCCTGAAAGGAGGTTGTAGCCAGGTAGGGATTGGCCCCTCCTGCTACACAATGAGGTACAGGATGAAAGGACATAGTTTTAAACTGCATAAGGGGAGGTTTAGGTTAGAAATTAGAAAGAAATTCTTTGCAGAAAGGGTGATTATATATTGTAATATGTTGACCAGGGTGGTCATGGAGCCACCATCCCTGGAGGTGTTTAAGGAAAGGCTGGACCTGGTACTTAGTGCCATGGTCTCGTTAAAATGGTGGTGGACTAGATCTTGGAGATCTTCTTCAACTTAATTAACATAAAAAATACCCTAAATCATAACTATTCACTGTTAAGAAAAAAGACTCTCTTTATGTTTCTACTGAATTTATCAAGTAAGCTTTGTATAGATGGAGGTAAGTGATTTTACTAACTCATTTTGTGTTACTGCTATACCCAAACAGCAAAGGTTTTATCAAGCAGTTTAACCCCTGCAGTTATTTTAGTCTTCACTTCATAGTTAGGTCTTGGTTTATGTTACCCTTACCCCTAGGATTATTTATATCATTTAGGACAGATGGAACAGGGACTTCTGAAAGTGTACACAGATCCATGTATTCCTTTGGAAGACTAAATAAAGAAAATACACCCACAGTTGAGAAATTCTGGGTATTCTTTAGTGTGTCAATACAACGAACATATAAACTACCTGTGAAGAAACAAGCATTCAACATCACTCAAGTGTCAGTGATGCTAATAATAATAATAATAATAATAATATTGATGCTGTCAATGCTAGAGCTCTCCTGAGTCGGTGTGGGGAAGAGGGGCAAGAAAAAGGCATGTTGCATGGCTGCTTAAGATGTTAGTTTGTGTTTTATTGTAGTTAAACAGATTTGTTTTCTTTTTCACTAACATTACTTACAGCAAGTTTCAGGTAAGACCTGTATAGAAAATAGATGGAGTACACAGGTTAGACATAAAGATCCAGTGGTGTTATTACTGGAAGGACAGAATACAAGGAGAATTACCTTATAGCAAGAAGCAGAGAGAACATCTGCAAAGAGAAACACAGCATCATACCTATGTATGAAAATAAATCTTAAAAATTCAGAGGTGCATACACACACATAGAAAACCATTTGATAGATATAATCCTGGGCTTAGTAACAAGGAAAGTTTTCTTCTATGTGCAGGGTTTGCTACAGGAAAGCACTGGCTTTGTTTTTAGAAATGTTTTTAGAGAACAGTAAGAAAACGATGGGAAAAAAGTCATATTGCTTTTTGAAATTAATTCATGCTTTTGTGATTCTTTAGGTGCATTTTTCTTCTTTACATTTTGCAGTGTAAACAGGGAGTGAAAATTAACTGTCTATTTACCTGTATACACCTGATCACTTTTCATTGGGAGGTATATGCACCAAGATCTTAGTTGACAAACGAGCTTTATAAGTCCTAAAATATAAGTCCTAGTGAGATTTATAAGACCTAAAATATATAAGATATTCAGTGTGAGAGGATAGGACTCTACCAGGTGCATACATGCACTTAGAAACTTTTATTCTTTCATTTTCTAAGAGAGAGAGAGAGAAGGAAGACTGTCCAAATAGTATCAGAAGCAACAGCAGCTTGAAAGTCTGAGAGCAATGTGATGAACTCATATGGCGAAACATTAAATACAGAGAATCCCCCAACTGATATTTCCAGTCTGGTTGATCATAAATTATTTTATAATGTTGCTTGGCATGTGACTTATCACAACATCCCAACACGATCCACTGGAAATAGCTCACTGCAGTATAATATATCAAACATGTAGAAGCACAGGAGGAAACTGATACATCTCACCCTAATGAAGTACAGATTTTGTCTATCCATTTTGTTAATTAGCAAAGTACCTCAGATCTAATTATGAATCCACCTTTAATATGCTTGCTTCACCCTGCACATCATGGGCATACCATGGTAATTATGCTACATAAAACTAAATAGAAGTTATGTCCTCTGGTGTTTGACTGCAGAATCTTTAACTCTGTCTATGGGGATATTTAAATTTCTGGAGTAATTTTATAAAAATATTACTTAAATCAATCTTACTCTCTCATCCTTACTTTGGCTTTTGAAATTACATTATGAATGCTTGATGATAGAGTAAATTTTATCCAATGTATCTTTAAAACATCTTCTAAACCTATATTTAACCACAAGATTGACAAGTCAGTGTTTTGTTCTCATCTGAACTGCCCCACTCCACAAAGAAACAGCTTTCATTAGCAATCTCTTTAATTAAGGAAACACGAGGGAGAACTGTTGTGCTTCTTCAACATCTGGAACCAACAGACTGGACGTCAGTTCTGGAAGACATTTTCAGTCTAGTAGCACTGTCTGCAGGTAGTGCAGTGCTCTGGTGTATGCAGAGACCTTGTGATCACTGGATGGGCTTGGGGTAGAATAAGATGCAAAATATGCAAAATACTTAAAAGCAGCCTTGACAGATATTTGCTAATAAACCTGTAACCTTCACAGTGCTGTATCTGTATGTAGGGAGAAGAAAAGTGCTGACTATCAGCCCTGTTTCTGTCCTGTTGCTGGAAGGGAAACTGGGCATAGAGGCAGGGATGCAGCTGTGATGCGGCAGGATAGACAGCTGGATACCAAGGAAAGGGTCATTTTGGGTACATATCCTATATGACCTGCTGTGCTATGTCCATTTGATCCCAAATTTCTCCCAGCATTGAACAACACATTACAAAGAGGGGCATTGAAGAGATAATCATCACTTGGAGAACTAGAAAGAGAAGCACTTTTTTTTGATTGCCTAATATGTGAAACACTATAGAAGCTATGTTGCATTTTAAAATTCAATATCAGTGAGGTAGGTAGACCTGGCATGATATCTGGTAGGGAAGACTGGGGTGTGAGGAGCAGGACAGAGCAGTAAGAAAGTGTAGTACGAAAATTTCTCACAAAACTCACTGTATGGAAATGACAAACTGATTCAAAGTTTTAATGCCTACGGAACGTTTGACTGAAAATCTTCAAAAATGTAAGATAACATAGTAGCACTATTATGTCTGAGAACTTGAAAGCAGAGGCAACAGCAGAAGTCAAATCTCATGTTCAGAGCAATAGTGGAATGTTGAATTCCCTTTGTCTCACACTCTGAAGAATGAGAACCTCATTTCTCCTTCTACTCATTTCTTACAGTAGAAGAAGCAAAATGTATTTACAAAAGTGTCTCTTGACTCCATAAGCTCTCTTGCCTATTTATATTTGTTACAAATAAAGAAAAGACAGTGTTCTAATTCAAAGGGATGTTTTTCCTGCCAGAACAGTAAGGTGATGAGCTATTAAATGGAGAACAAAGAAATAGCAATACAATATGTTAAATACAAGAGAGACAGCTATCACATTTCTATTCAATACTTGAAAATATGCCCACCTTTTCTTACACTCATCTTTAAATAGCAATTCTGGCATAATTGTTCTACTACTACATGTAGATTGCTAGTGTCTGAAAAATTTTAATCTATGTATTCATACCTTTATGGTAACAGCTATTACACAAAATTAATAAGAAGTCTGTTGCCAGTACCCACAGGATTTGATTGTTATTTTCAAGGAAGAAGCTGCAAATTTAGTTTCCAGCATTGTTCCTTGATCAATTAATTCTATTTCAGTTCAAGAGAATGTATTTTCATATGTAAGTGGCCATATCTCATGAACGCGTGCAAAAAGTGGTGTTAGTAAAAGAGAGGATGGCATGCATATACCTCTAGATACTGTGCTTTCACTGAAAATACTCTTCGAATTGGAGCGTCAGCTGTAATACAGGGTTTGTATGAGATTATTGCAGTTCATGCTTGCCCTTAACTAGAGAACAGGTACTTTATTTGTTGATTTGTAAATTGACTTTTGATGGAATAGTGAATGTTCTTATGTCCTTTTTTCCTTAGGACTGAACTTTACAGTAGAGGGTAAATCTGTCTTGGACCAGAGACAGAGCTCAGTGATATCAGTGAGATGGTAGAAGCCAGGACGGAATCTGTTGTTGGATGGTGGAGTGGGAAGTGAGTTCCTGAGCTGAGCAGTCTAATCCTTGATCACTCTGGGAAAACACATCAGAGTCCTTCTTTACATAATTGTTATATTTTGGTTTATAAAAAAGTATTTTTGCCTTGCCATTATATCTTCTCTTTATACCTACTATCCCCCTGGATGACTGCCTTTTAATCTCACTGCCTAGTATTTAGAAAGACTTTCCTAGTACATGATCAGTTTATACTGCAGCCAAAGCAAAGGTCTGTTGCACCCATAAAACTAGACGTACACTAAGCAGGACTTAAATATTAGGTTCCTTTTAAACTTAGACATAAGAACAGCAAGTAATTATGTGTGTAAAAACATTTTTTTTCAACCTGTAGCCCTGTAAAAACTGTAATGCTTTAGGGAATAAGCTTCAGGCTTTCAGCCAACTGTGCCTAGGCAAACTCTGCAAGGCCTCAGCTGTGGCCTATTAGGAGTATTACCAATTTTCTTTGAGAACTAGCAATTTGAACTGGAATTTGTTACATGGCGTTTCTTGCTAGGATGTACAGTTTTGAAAGCATGGAGTATGTAAGTGTTTGAAATATGCATATATCTTCAAAGCAAAGGCACCAGAGCTATAAGCAACCTGTTCATGGACAATTACTGCTCACTGAAAATATGCAATCTTTAAGAAAATGAGGAGCTACTGGGCAGGGAAGAAAGAGCTGGGCAGGCACATCGACTGTCCTGAGCATTCCACAGAACCTCTGCTGCTGCCAGAGGCCCAGGACTCAGACATGTCAAGAAACTCAGACATTTTACAAAAGGGAGAGCTCCCAGACATTTTGCCCACATCAGTGTACCATGTGGAAGAGCTCTGGAGCCTGCTCCCTACGCTGGAGTGATGGTGACTGCCAAGAGGACCAGTGCCGCGTACCGAGTGCTCACATTGGTGTTGTGTAAGGCTGCTAAGGACTGATTGCTTACAAGGTGTACTGATAGCAGCTGAAAATGAGTATGGACTAAGCATTAGTATGAAGGGTGTCAATGAATGTCAATCTAGTTAAGTTTTTCTTTGGAGTTCAAACTGACCAGGCTTATCAGTCTTATAAAAATCACAATGATATTTAGGTGTCTGATACATCCTTGTACATATATTCAGTTACTGGCATATCAGGTTTTTTATTAAAATTATTCTTTTCAGTGGTTTTAGGCCCACGTGCTGTACTTTTAAAACTGATACCTGCAAGATTTTACTTCATATCTGACCACAGACTTCATATTGCAAAGATAAACAAGCCAAGTCTCATTTCCTTTTCTTATGGTAGAGTTACAGGAAAATATCAAGGCATCTGAATAAGCTCTGGTCCGGGCTTAAGCAATCTGAGCAGGACATGAGAAACTATGACATGAGAAATTGCTGGACACGACAGATAAACAAAGTGAGAAGATGCCAAATGTTACAGCTAACACTGTGAGGGCTGTCAGGGATGTGTGGGTTTCAGAGGTGGTTAATGGGGAGGTACGTGAGACCTGAAGCTGAACATCACAGACAACTGGAGGGGAGCACTGTAGACCTTTTGGGGAGAACAGCTTTACAGGATGAACAGCGCTTAGGCTGCCTTGGTAGTTGAGCGTGTAATGCTGAGATTACCTAGTTAGCAGAAAAAGAAACACCAAAATTAACTATGGATGTAGCAAGACTGAGCTCAGTGGAGAAAATAATGATCAGTAATTATTTGGGACAGTGCTGGAGTGCAGAAATGATGGTGAAGAGGAGGGTAAAGGAATGGGAAAAAGGAGCAATAAAATACATAAATGATGTGTTTGGGTATGTCCAGGGATATCTCCTGTGCTTCACTGCAGCTGGAGGACAATAAAGCAAAGTTGTTCCAACCATAACGTATGTGCTAATTCTACTGCCACGATCAGGAGGAACTGGGGTCAATGGAGTGAGGTGTTTTCCCTTGCTAGCAAGGAAAAACCCAGGACAGATGGATTGAGCAACCTGATATCATATTGTCAATGCCTGGTGCGGGCCTGAAAACACCAGCATCCTCCTAAAGATGTTTTGAATGTTTTGGCCTTGTCTTCCTTGATGATGTCTAAAGCACAATTTTGCTAGGTATTCCTCACTGAAATTCATGTTTCCTGGATATGGTAATCTGACTTAAACACAGCACTCTAGACATGTTTTACAATGATAATTTATACTTTTCTTTTCCCATTGTACCTACTTGAATTTAAGTACAGACATAAGATATTTGACTTTTCAACCAGTATCTCAGCAAACACTAGAAACTCAAGGGTATATTAAAATATAACATATGGTGATCTTCTGACATCCATTACCGAGTTAACACTTAAGATCCTGTTTCTGCCATAGCACAAAAGCTCTTCCAGATACGGAATTGTTCAAGAGTTAAGTAATTCTAAAATTTCTCATGTCAAAAATCAAGGTACTGTAAACTCATCTAATTTTTTTTCCCAAAAAATTGTTAAAATAAGAGTTAAATCATGGAGTGAAGGGGAAATGCCTAAATTCTCCTCTACCTATGTTTCAATTAAAGATAATAAAGAGGGTTTTAAGAGAATAACACTCCTCCTTTGAAGGACAATGAGTGTGAGTGCACATTTCCCTTGAGAAGGTCTTTATTTACAATCTGGTCATATTGATCTTTCAACAAAACCCTGGAGCAGTAATTATACTAAAAGACGAAGAATGTGAACACATATTTACAGCTAGTGAACAGTATGATAGACTTATTCCAATCTCCAGAACATTTTGTAGAAAAGTTTATAGTGAAACCTAAGTAGTTGTTCATACTGTCACAAACAAAAAGCATATATGCTACCTCCTCAGAGCACTCACTATATCTCTTGATTTATCATGAAAACACCAGCTGGTGAATTTGTGACTCACACACAAAACTCAGAATTTGTTTACTCTTGTTCTAAACTTGAACTTTTGACTGTATTGCTTGTTTGTTATTAATACAATATAAACCCCCACAGCCCCGACATTTGCTGAATAGGTCAGATTCTCTCTGGTTAATTTGTCATACTTCAATGAAACATACTGAAGTTTTTCAGCATTAGCATGAAAAACTAAATTGCTTTTGTAAATGTACATCAGCTCGCTCCAGATTCAGTGTAAAGACAAAGCAGAATCCTTTGGCATATGGGGAATATTTTTTCAGCCAAATAATTACTATTTGATATCCTCTTGGGTTAAGAGAGATTGGTATAAGATGAAATATAAAATGTTTGCAAAGGTCTGTGAAGATCAAGGCATAGAACTAGTAAAATAAGATTTTTATTAGTTATTTTATAGAATGTGTGTTTTCCCATGTACCTAAGACAGATGTCTAGTCTGTATGCTATGCTGTGACCCTTCCAAAGCATAAGAATCAGACTCTGAACTTGAGTTTTTGCATAATGCCTTAGATATACATACATACTACCTCTTCTCAAATTCTTTTCCTCAGTATTATGCATTAATTTTGCTTAAATAAATAAATATCTTTTCGAAGTCTTTAGTTAGCAAAGTGCATTAGTTGTTCTGTGCTGTAATCATTATACCTGCACATCTCAACAGTTCACCCTACATATAACAGATTAAATTTCTGCTGCCTTTTAAAATCAACAAAGCAAAATATTTCCCACCTCTGTGCCCTTTTTTTTCACAACTCAGAAATGAGTCGAGCCCATGGGGTAAATATAAATAAAAGGGAAAGCAAATAATAACTTGTTTTCCAGTATATACCCCTGCAGATTCCGTGAGCACTTGGAAAAACAGCTGTAGTAGCAATATTTTTTTTCTTAAATGTCTGATTGTTCTTCCATTGAGACAAGATGTAGGAGGACTGGTCTTCCTGCTGAAGCACCCACTGATCCTTCCTTCCCTTGCTTTAAAAACTTACTCTTTCTTTTCCACGTACACTTCTGTCCCATGGTGTAGTTTGATGTTGACTTCCTACTGCAGAAAATGGAGCAGAGCTCAGTGTGGTAAGCATTGTTCTGGTTTCTAGAAAGCTTTACCTCCTCCATTATGGGACATAATAAAAAGACTCTGAAAATTTCTAGTTCTACTGTAGCTGTAATATTTCCTTAAATTAATACAGATTTTGAGGTGGTGGTTGTTTGTTAGTTTAAGTGGCTTTGGCCTCATTAGAATATAATGAATTTTCAAGGTTAGTACTGTATCACGTAGGTAGTAATAATAAATAATTTCCTTGTCAGCAGGGAGTCAATGAATATTTTGGGACTCCATCTGCAGACTATTTGGCTAGCAGGAATGCAGTCTACATATACTTTGCTATTGATGTGCCTGTAAAACCCCTGTTAATTATAATGGGGATTTATAAATGGACATCAAAGGGCAGTTTGTGAGCTCTCTGAAGCCCTGATCCTGCAAAGGCTTATAAATGTGTTTAATTTTCACACTGTTAGTAGTACTATTGAAATCAATGTGACTTAATGTTAGCTACATGCTGAGTGTTTGTAGGATTGGGGACTGGTAGTGAATTTATACAGAATTTACTTAACTGGCTCCACTACATTGGCTTGTTGTGATTTGCATTAAAGTTCCAGTCAGAAAACTATGATCTGAAGGGGACACACAATCCTAATTCTAAATAGATTCGAGATCACTGCAGAGTTTTACATTGAAAACAAAAAAGGCTTTTGGACAGCAGAGCTTTTTTAAAGGGGTAATTGGCCAAGTGTAACAGAAGTTGTGCAAAAATAGAATAATTTACAAAACTTACTATGGTTTTACAAAAAGATCACAAAAAACATTAATTTTAAACATCTTGGTTCTTTTCACAGGTGTTACCCAAAATTCTTTTTAGTTTTAATTGAAACATGGTCCTAAGAGTCAGTAAATCTCATCCTGGGAAATGTATTCTGTGTTACAGTTTTTTACACAACACAATTTTGTTGTAGTTAGGGGGAGGGGAGGATCCCGAAGCAAGCGTAGCCGAGAGGCGACCGAGAGAAGACTCGGACACCCTGCTGGGTAATCACAAGCTCCCTTTATTCGTTCTCCCTCTCACATTTATACACTAGTTAACAAGCTCATGCATATTGCCAAATGTTAGCTCCTCATTCGTTGTTGGTGCCGGTGAGAAGTTGATATTTGCGGTGTGGGAATCTGACCTTCAGCTTAACGGTGTAAGCAGTTTTTAATTCCTCAGTTCCTCCTTATCAGCCTGATTCTGCAAGATTCAAGGACTTCATGTTTTCTATTCCTCGGGCCTGCAGTCAGTCCCGAATATGTGTCTCTACATTTTCATTACATTTTTTTCTTTACGTTTTCTTTTGCACCAGTGCGCCAATCATTGTCCTTTCACAATGCGTAATGGTGGTAAGTGTGCATAAGCCATTATCTGTATTTGCCCTTCAAAGTCTGCATCGATAAGTCCTGGCTGTACAAACAGTCCTTTCATTGTTGTAGATGACCGTCCCAGCAATAACGCCCCGACTGCTTGTCCATTGATTTTTATGGGGCCAATTATCTCAGTCGGTATCTTAAACGGTGCTGTGGTTAGGACATCCATGTCTACTGCTGCTGCCACATCCAGTCCGAGGCTGCCGGCGGTGGCAGGTCGCAGCCCTGAGGGACTGATGATGGAATGTTGTTGTTGCAAGCCGCAGCTACTTGTGTCGGCGCGCGGCTGGGAACACTGCTAGTCGCAGACGAATCTGCAGCCGCTGCAGGCAGCGTGAATGTTTGAAAAAACGGAGGACCTGGACTCTGTATATAATGTTGATTGCGTACAGAGGCTTCCTGAGCAGCCTTCGCCACATTGATTTCAGCCGTGTGCTGCAGCATAGCATTATGCACAACACGCCACTGCTTGCCCAGCTTCTTTGCTGTTTTGTCATCATCTAACGTGCAATCCCAAATTGTATCGCCCAATCCTCTCCAGGCTTTTAATTCAAACAAAGTGTTAGGGTCACTAAAATGTCCTTTTGCTACCCCCCAAGCAATTAATCCGGGCAGCTCCTTATTCAAATCTATCTCTTTAATCCCACGTTTCTTTAAAAACTCCTTAAACAATTGCAAAGCAGCCTCCCTCTGCATTTTCGGGGGCTTAGTGAATCTACACGATCCTCTGAGTACGATATGAATCTACACGATACCTTGATTAGATAGCAGTCAGCGCGTCCCCCTCACGCCCGCTATGTCTTCCAGCCGCGTTGCAGTTGCACTCACGGTTCCCGTCACGGAGTGGCCAACTCCTTTTGTGTGATTTGGAAGTCCTTTCAGAGCTCTTTTCGAGGACCTGGGTATCGATCTCGGTTTTCCTCTTTTGCTGCTTCCTTCGGCTTGCCCCCTTTGAGTGGAATCACGTCGGTCCCGGGGATCACGTCGGTGGGTCACCACTTGTTGTAGTTAGGGGGAGGGGAGGATCCCGAAGCAAGCGTAGCCGAGAGGCGACCGAGAGAAGACTCGGACACCCTGCTGGGTAATCACAAGCTCCCTTTATTCGTTCTCCCTCTCACATTTATACACTAGTTAACAAGCTCATGCATATTGCCAAATGTTAGCTCCTCATTCGTTGTTGGTGCCGGTGAGAAGTTGATATTTGCGGTGTGGGAATCTGACCTTCAGCTTAACGGTGTAAGCAGTTTTTAATTCCTCAGTTCCTCCTTATCAGCCTGATTCTGCAAGATTCAAGGACTTCATGTTTTCTATTCCTCGGGCCTGCAGTCAGTCCCGAATATGTGTCTCTACACAATTTCAGCATAACTTATTTAGTCAGGAGAGTAAATAAAGATCAGAACTGACCTTTCTGATATAACCACTGCTTGCTACCATGCTTCTCTAGTAAGCAGAAGCTATTAAATAAGTACCTGTATCAGAGAGCATTGGGGGTAAAACCAGGGAAACTGTATTACTTAAGAACTGCAGCCAATCTACCTATATGAAAAAGATAAAGTTCCAGACAATTAAAAAAAAAAGGAAGGCAAAAAAAAAATTAATTAAAGAAAATGTGTGGGATTGAGCAGAGCTATTCCTCTGCATCTCACGTTTTAAAATCAGGGGCTTCAAAGAATTAAACCTCTTCTCACATCATAAAATGCATGGAGGAGAAATCTAAGTGGGCTTCAATTTCTCAAACAGTGGAGGCACAGCGTCCCTTTGTCCTTGCTCGGTTAGTGCATCCCTGTGCTATTTGTCTTTGTCAGACCTATGCATTTGAGTACCTGCACTCCAAAGTCCCAGTTTGGGCTGTGCTCCTGTGCTAAATGGATGCGCCATAGGATATTGACTACTGTGAGTTTGACAAGGCTGCCCTTTTGACAAGGTGAAAGAGGTCATTATATTCACCTCTGGGATGCAGCCAATATAAATCTCATTCTTAAGGAGACACAATGTGTTCAGAAGCCGAGCCACAAGTCCAACAGCCTCCTGGATACTGCTTAAGCAACATAGATTTTAAAAATTATTACAATGTAATCAGGGTCACCCAAATATGATAGAAAACAATCAATACTGTTTATTGGTCTCTGTGGTATAATATCTGTATCTAGGACAAATTCAGGAGATGTATCTTGGGGCTTTCTGTGACAAAGAAGTGTTGCTGTTTGAGGGGAAAAGCATGAGTGCCAGAATGTCAGCCCATCCACGGGGGAGATGAAAACATATGCAAATGAGCAAACCTCCACAAACCAGTGCATTTCTTAATCTTCTTCATCTGCCCCACCCCTTTTTATGGTTAAGTGAGTTATTACAGCCCTAAAGCTGTAGAAATCCTATCACAGTTGCCACTAGAGACCGGGGCTGAATCCCAATGAGTGGAAAGCACTGATTAAATGACAGAACAGTCTTTTCCATTCCAATAACTCCAGTGGTCAGGCATTGTGAGAACAAGGACTTTGAATGTCATCGAGCTAAAGGAGCTTTCACACTCATTGCCATTCTTTGCATATTCAGCCGCAAGGTGGGCTCTAGGTTTCATGGCCTCCTTAATGCTCTCTTCAGGCTGAACAAAATCCAGAGAATCTCACTAAAGAATCCCATATGGTGCCAAGGAACCTGGCCCGCTTTTACGGACCACTGGCAGCTGAAGATCTGCTACAAAGAAATAATTTTGATGCCCGAAGGACAAGGCTGTCTCAAACACAGCAAAACATATATTATCACTGCAGAAGCTTCACATTGCGAAAAGCTCAGAAACACAGATAAATAACTACTTACACAATCATAGAACCTCTGAAATATTTGCCAAACAAATACTAAATTTTAAGAAGCTTCTTTGCCTACCTGTTAATTACTATTTAGTAGTTTTCTGCACGAGAAAAAACATAATCCAAACCACCCATGAAAGTGCATAAATTGTTATCTAGATCATGCATCTCCTGTAAGCCCTCAGGAAAACTGACTGTTTTTGAGGATGGCTGTAAGTTTGTGATTCAGATGCCTAAAATCTTCAATATGTATTTATTATCAGAGATGCCTATTGCCTTGCCTTTGTGATTATTTTGCCTGTGTAGCTATTTTTGGCAAATTGTGGCACATAATCTATTTTTAATATCTCTACATTAGGTCTAAATAATCGCTACATAAAAGTGAATTATATATGGCTGAATTACATTCTGAAGAAAATGTAGGTCTGCCAAAGAACTGATCTTTATGAGACCTAATATAGTGTACACCACAAAATAGGATGTAGTTTCCAACAAAGCAAAAGTCCTTGACTTCGGCCCTACTGAAAGAAAATGTCAGATAAATTCCAAAGATTCTTTTTAACCCAAATTATCCTTTCTTAAGAAATTGATGGCAATTTTTTCTGCTAACATTTTCTCATGTATCTCTCCCTTGTTTTAAAGGCACAGCTGAAGTGGAAGACTGCTATTGACACTCTGCATAGCAATGAATTGATGGTTGTGTGTGCAGGATGCTGACTAACTGTACATTTGTCACATGTAGGAGGGTATATTTTTACCTTTTGATCAATCCCTAATAATTTTATTTTCCAGATCCTTTCCTTTTTATTTCCCTCATATTTCATGTGAACATCTGTCTTAACCTAAATCTCTAATCTTTTCATATGCATAGGCATTTACAGTCATTTGTAAGAAACACATATATTTAAAATGTCCTCTGTCTTTCTGCCTGTTTTACAGCTGCCTTCCCAAATGGCTCTATGCAGGCTGCTGTCAGAACATCTTTCCTCACATTGTTTAGTATTCAATTCACTGCTCGTTGCCTTAATCCTCTTCACTCTCTTCTATTAAAAAGGGGATTAAGCATTTCTAAAAATAAAAATAAACGTTGAAAAGTTTGAAAAGGTGATGCAAGTAACTGTGAGTGACTAGCAGTTTAAAGAGTTCAAACATTCTCTAATTAAACACCAGTGCCAAGGAATGCTAAATGATCCTAGGAGTTGAGCTCTTCTGGGGCTTGTAAGTACTCATTGATACAGCCAGCCTGCACACTGGCACTGGCAGAGCAGCTGTATCTCTACATTCTGACAGAAAGAAGGTTGGAAAGTTAGGAAGAGACAATATTTGAAAAGGGACTCAATGGAAGATGGACAGAATATGGAGCTGAAAGTTCAAGCCCACTCTCCTTCCCCTAACTTGTCAAAATACACCCTGTAATATATTGCTCCAAGCTTATTCACTTCTGATCCAAATGAAAACCAAGCTCCTCAGCAGAAAATTCTCGTAAACTTCAAGCTTTATCTGCCCACTACAAATTAACTTCTTTCAGACCATAATCCTTATTTCTTCCCCCAAATTTGTTTGAAACATATTTACTACCAATCCCCAGAGAAAGTGGAAGCTTAGGGTATTGGGCTTTTAAAGAAACTTTTGACAATGTTGGTAGACATCTCTTCCCAGCAGATATTGGAGACTAATGCTGTTAATACAACTGTAATTGCTCTTACACTGCACTCCCAAGTTCTTGGGTTACACATGCTCTTCTAACACAGAAATCCCTTTTTCACAGGGGGGAAACTGAGGCAAGATAGGTGATGGCCCAATATATGGGGGATTTTAGCCAGTTCCAGCTGTTTGTGCTTCAGTTACACCCCTGCATTTTTCTGCAATTTACTCTCATTGGTGTTGAGATGAAACAAGGTTTTCATGACCTCTAGTAAATAATGTGTGTTTTTATTTATGTTTTTACATAGATAGAAAAATGGGTAACAAACAAAAATAGTTAAATTGAAAATTAGTAATACGAGAAAAAGCCCCATCCACTTCCCAGCATTGGAGAGAGTGTGCTTTTCTGTTCTTTCATCTGAGGAATACAAAATTTAATATGTGCATTTTTTAGAGATGGGGAACACTCTGTAATGCATAAATATAATACAGAATAAGGATTACTAAAGATTATGAGAAGGTATACAATGAGAAGACGAAGGCTTAAATTTTTATGCTAGTGAAGTGTAAAAGTCAGTGGAAGGTCTGTCCTGGATTCATTTAAGACCCTTAGCTGAAGTTTAAAGAATATGATAAGGCAACCATTGGAGGCAATTTTAAACTATATTTCTAAAAAGAAATGATTTAAAGCTGAATGACTTCAGAGAAGCATTAGTTAGAGAGAAGCTATAAAGGTCTAACCAATAACAATGAAGTTCTAAAAAGGGAGAATGTAGAAATGAAAGAGCATGTAGATAAGGCCAGTCAAAATGTTACGTGAGATCATCCTAATGACTGTGAGGTTACAGAAAAAGCCGTAATCTCTTTGATGGAGTCTCTAGACAAACAGACAGGCTCTGAAAGGTTTTTTTTGTAGTTAACTGGCTTGAGCTAGCCAAACTGAATATCTGTTCTGGACAAAATACTTGTAATAAGATTTTTCTTAGCTGTGATTTACCTCTGTCTTTTAGACATCTTAGAACATTTGTAGTCACTTCTGTTTTGTAATTAAAAATTACAAAAATCAGAAAAGATTCTGAGGCAGAAGATTAGAGTTACAAAGGAGATGCAAAATTTATCTTAAGAGTAAAGACTGAAAAGAGTTTGATTGCTCTGCTCACAGATTTGATGAAAAGTTTTGTCCAAAATTTTAGTGCTTTGATTAAAATCTTATCTCTCTTTTTCATTACTTCAGCGTATGAAATTTCTACACCCCTTAAAGTATATTTGAATGGCATTGGGAACATAAAATGATCAATTTTCAAATCATTCTGTATATTTGTAACTCCATGCACAGGGACGTGTAGATCTTTTGTAAATGTGTGTATTTAGGCACAAATATATTTGTACATATTTAGACTGAATTCAGTACTTATGTGAATACATAAGTAATGTGGTATGATTTTAGAAGATGAGGCTATTTTAGCTGAGCTGGAACAAAATATATATTTTTAAGTCTATTTTGCTACTATGCTCCTAAATTTTTGATTATATTGATAAATTTATCTGAGAAGCATAACGTTTTAAATATTGTGCAAAAAAAGAAATGAGAGGAGAGGAGAGGAGAGGAGAGGAGAGGAGAGGAGAGGAGAGGGAATAATCACAAGCTTTTCTTTAAAAAAAATCCTGACTTAAAAGTTTTAAAAATACCATAATGTCAGGTGCACTTCTAAAATCACAATGTGCTTTATGCAAACATTATATTTAAAATAACTGTAAAATAATTGACTTTTTTTTTCCCCAAAAAAACTCCCACCTTGTTGATGTCATAGAACCAAAATACAGAGTGATGTTCTAAAACATATTATTGTGTTTAAAAACAAAATTTCAGTATAGGAGAAAAGAGAGGGGTGAAGCTGGTGAAGTTCAGCAAGGAGTGCAGGACTCGTAATAAAACCAGAAAGGAGGAAAAATCACAATCCTTCATGGAGGAAGTAACTGTTAGAAAATGCTAGGTGTTCTTGTAATGGTATGAAAATAAGTGTTATTTACTGAGGAAAATGGTGGAATTCTGAATGCTACTTCTACTTCAAGCTGAAGCAAAGAAACCAATAGTAGTACCTCTTTAATTGTAAACAAGAACAACAAACTATCATTTGCCTTGAATTCATGAACTGATAGGACTGGCTAAATTCACAGAGAAATCAGATGAAAAATAAGCAAAAAAAGGGTGATTTAATTAATTTCCTTTCAAATGTTTAACTCATCATATTTGAAAATTTCTATATATATATATATGTGTAGAAAAAAGAGAAAGACCAAAACATTTTGAAATTTTGAATCATTTTGAAAACTCAGTCATACAATTTACATGAATCTTAGGTAGTTTTTGTTAAACTACACCCAAAATTTATCAATATAATCAACAATTTTAGTATCATATTAGCATAACAGACAGAAAGTGTCTATGCTGTATCTGAAAGCCTTGTGGTTAGGCTGCCACACTAACCTGTGTATCCTGCATTTCACAAGATTGACCAACAGCCTGATTTTTAAGACAGTGTGATAGAAGTTACGATGAGAATTTCCACCGGTATCTGAGAAACTTTTCAGAATCTGTACCTTAATTTTTCTATAAAACATAACATTGATGAAAATTGTTTTGTCAGAAAATGCGCTAGTAACTCAGTTGATGCCATTTCCTTTGTTAACTCCAGTCTAATTTTGAAAATCCCAGTTTTGGTAAGAAAATCTATACTCATTGCCTAATCTTGCCCCATCACCCTAAGAGAAACAAATCCATCTGTTAAATTGAGTCTTTTCCTGTGATAATTTCAAAAAGAGAGAATTTATCCAGTGTCCTACTTGATGCCCATATTTAAGCTAAATCATGAGAACATAAATCAGAAACTGAAGTAGCAGCCTTTCAGCTGACAGATCAGGTAGGAGGGAATGCTTAGTCACAGTGATTAATAGGTCTTTTCAGGAAGCACTTAGATACCATGGTGATGGGTGTTACAGCAAATCCTCAGATAGTCCTTGATGACTTCATATGGTCTAATTCCTTTCTGACAGTAAAAGGAGGGTAAAAATTAGACTTCTAAATTGCCTATTTGATATTCACATGGAAATAGACTGAACAAACTACCATGACTACAGGGGTCTAGGTTGAGACTGTCATTTTCAAGGACACTTGAAAGGACAGCTTCTAATTTCCTCAGATGATTTCGGAACACTTGCTGAAGGTCTCATCTTGCAAGCTGTTATGCACAACTGCACATAGGTAAATCCCTTCAAATGTTTTAGTATTTTATTGTGCAAGCATTAAGATTTTATGGATTGAGGCTTAAAACAATAATAATTAAAATGCCCTGATTAGAATCCTTAGGCAAAGACTATAAGAGGGAAATGTGCAGGTTTTTTGGCTCCAAAAGATGCCTGTGTCTACAGGCAGTCCCATGTTTGGCTGCTGTCTGATAGAATCACTGTGGTCCCAGCAACCTATTTTGCTCATGCCTCAACTTCAGCAAATCAGTCCTGTTAATCTTATTGAAAGGATAATCAAAGGTTGTGGGAAAGCAGTCACCACCCTGAAGGGACAGTTACAGCTCCCATTCTTCCTGTCCCTCAGCAACAGGGAATGCTTCTCATTTTTAGCACTGGTGAATATGTTCAGTGCTCCAGAGATCTCCTTTCACTTTTCACTTTCCAATGGAAAGAGCAACTAATTCTAGCCCTTCCTCTCAAAGGCAGAATAATTGTTTCCTATCAAGCACTCCTAATCCTTAAAATTTTCTGGATCATCACACTGGCTAAAACAATACCTGCCATTTCCAGTTTGAAATTGTACTGTTATAGCTTTTTTTTAGTATAAATTTGCCTAAAAAGAAACCCTATCAAAAAGAAAAACATTTTTAATAGGTTATCTTGAAGAGAATATCATATTAATAAGACTATTAATTAGAGACAAAAATACATAAACTGTTTTTTTTAAAATAAGTTTTCCAAACAAATTAGAAAACTGAAAGCCTATTGGCATTTTGCCTTTCAATTTTAAAAATGGATTCATTTCTTTGGACACATGGCATTTTTGACCTGATAGTGAGATGTAATAAACTGGCAGAGTTCCACTGAAGTGAATGTAATTGTTGATTATCACCATCAGTGGGTCTAACTTTTACATCTCAGCTGCTCTATAATAATTACTCTAGCAACACTTTTACAGAGAACCAACACAACCCTCCAATTTTATCAGAAAGAAAAGGGAGTTAATAAGACTTTTCTTGTATTTACAAAAGCTTTGTGTGAAATAGAGTACAAACTCTAAGTAACTTATAGTGTCCATTATAATATTCCTGTCTCCTGACAGACCTATCCATTTCCAAGGGTACTTAAATGGTAGTGTCTGATTCTAGAGTTTGTTCTTAAGGGTCAGCTAGCACAGTGAAACATCAGTGAAGAAGGGATCAAGTGAGAACTTCCAAAGCTTCTGAACACCAGAAAAGTTACTGGGGGGTCACATCCTTTGTGATGGTGACTCACATACTTCTCCAGTCGGAAAATATGATCTCAATCTTAGAGGTATTTTCCAACCTAAATGATTCTGTGAAATAAGCAGTTGCTTATTCAACAAACAGGGCTCATAGGCTTTCTGAGATCACATCTTTTGAATATATTTGGTCATTCATTCATTTGAAAAATACATTACCTTCACCCTTCTGTTTTTCAATCCACTCTATTTTAATTTGTGTTTGGCAGGAACAGCTTTTCAAACGAGTGAAATGCTTGAGCCCAGTCTTATCCTTACGGTTCCTCACCTTAATAAGAGTGGAACTGCTTATCACCACTGGAAAACACAACTGTGTGAGAAAAAGTTTTTTTCATAAGGGCTGAACTTTTCCATTTCCATGAAATTATTCATTCCTTTAGGAAGAGAAACTTCACCTCTGACTCTTGCCATGATTTTATGCCTCTGGTTAGAAAAGTTCTCTGGAGGTCATCTGTTCCAACTCTCCATCCCCAGGCTGAAATAATTATACCTTTAGCATCCCTGACAAGCATCTGTCTAGCCTTTTCCCTAGTCCATATTTTATGCAGACTCTTACCACTTTCATTATCTGTCTATTTCAGTGATTTGCTATTTTTAAAGTTAGAAAGTTTTCCTAATGTCACACAAGGCTCTTCTGCTGCAATTTCAGTTCATGTCTTGTTGACCTGTCCTCCACACAGATGATAGAAAGCAGATTGTTCTTTTTCACTTTGCAGGAGCCTTTTACATATTTCAGAAGTGGTATCATGTTTCCTTTCTGTCTCCCTGTCTAGACTAAACAACCACAGTTCTTTAAAACCATCTTCACAGCTCATGTGAGTAGGGTTCGATATTATTTTCGATAATTTATGACATGGGGTCTCTCTACCCACATCTTGTAGTTTGATGTCTGTAAAAGACCCAACAGAAGCTGTACTAGCAGCAGCAGCAGGAAAATATTGCTACCTATATTTCAGGCTTGCTTGATGCATTTCACTGTGCTGTTCTATACTCTTAAAAATACAAAACATATTTGATGCATGTTCAGCTAATGTTCCTCAGCTCCATTTTTACAGTTAGGTAGTCAGCTGGATTAAAAAATATTCTAATCAAAAGGCAGAGTTGTGCATTTATGTTTATTGATTTTTTCTCTTACCAAATAATTATTCAATTTGACAAAATTGGTTTGATTTTGGAATCTGTCCTGTAATTTATGTTTACAACTGCGAAAATTATATGCTGTGTCAATTCAATAAATCTCATTTCTGCTTCCATCATCTAATTTGTTGCATATTGGAAAGTACTAGACCTTCCCAGAAGCACATCTTTCCATTTTACACTCTTAACTGTCTTTGCTTTCTATATATGGTTTCCTATCCCAATCTATAGCAGGCTTATTCAAATACCACCATCTGCTATAAACTCATCTATGAACTATTTATTTCTGACAAATCACTTAGATCCTAGAAACATGTGAACACAAGATCATCACATTATTGAGGTTGAAAGGGACATTGGGAGGTCATTTAGCCCAACCTCTCATCAAAGCAGCATGGACAGTGAATTCAGACCTGATTTCTTGGCTTCCACTGTCCATTTGAGTCTGGACAACTTCCAAATACAGGGATCCCATAGCCTCCCTGGGAATCCTGTTCCAATGCTCAGTTACCCTCGTAGAGTAGATCCCTTTCCTTATATCCCCTCAAACTTGCCTTGTTTCAATTTATTACAAGTGTGTATTCTTTTCCCTCTGTCCATGCTGTCAAGGAACTTGGCTCTGTCTTATTGTTAGCCTCTTCTTACGTATTAGAAAGCTGCTACTTTTTCTCTCCAGGCTGAACAAGCCTCATCTCCTCTCAGATTAAGTGCTCCACCCTCCACCATTTTGGTCACCTTCTGCTGGATTCTGGTCTCTGGATACTGCTGCACTCATTCAACTTTACTATAGGATCATGGAATCATAGAACATCCAGCATTAGAAAGGACCCACAAGGATCATCGAAATCCAGCCCTGACTGCACAGGACAATCCCAAGAATCACAGCATTGTCCAAATGCTTCTTGAACTCTGTCTGGCTTGGTGCTCTGACCACTTCCCTGGGGAGCCTGTTCCAGTGCCCAGCCACCTTCTGGGCGAAGAACCTTTTTCTAATATCCAACCTAAACCTCCTCTGACACAATTTCATGCCATGCTATCACTGGTCCTATCACTGGTCACTGGAGAGAAAAAATCGCTGCCTGCTCCTTTGCTTTCCCTTGTGAGGAAGATGTAGACCATGACGAGGTCTCCCCTCCATTGCCTCTTCTCCAGGCTGCACAAACTAAGTAGCCTCAGTCACTTCTCATATGGCTCCCCCTCTAGACCCCTTACCATCTGCTTTACAAAGACTTCTCATACCAAGGTCCTGAAAAATGATTGCAGCATTCCTGATGGAGTCTATTAATTACTGAGTAAAGGACAATAATCTCTTCCCTTGATCTACTGGCTATACTCTTTTTGCTACAGCTCAGTATGCAATGAGCTTTTCTGCCAGGGCACAGAGATGATGCATTTTTGGCCTACTGCCCACCGTGCCCTTTCTGCAGAACTGTTTTCTGGCAGTCAATCCCTGGCCGATCCCTGGCAGCAGGGGGTGAGTGAGCCTCAAGCACAGGACTTTGCAGCTGTCATTGTTGGATTTCATAAGGATCTTGTTATCCCACTTCTCCAGCCGTTCTAGATGCGTCTCAACAGCAGCCCTATCCTCAAGCATATCAACTGCATGCCCCGCCTCAAAGTTACCTACAAACTTGATGAAGACACACTTCATCTAGTCCTACAAGTCATTGATAAAGATAGTAAGCATGATAAATTCCGTGTTTAGCCTCTGAGGAACTCTACCTATAACCAGTCTCCAGGTATATTATGAACCACCACCTTCCAACCATGATCATGCAAACAATTTTTTACTTACCTAGTAGTCCATTCNTGGAGACCAAACCTTATAAAAAGGGCTGCGCAAGGCAGTTCTGAGTCTTTCTCCTCCAATCAGTGGCAGTGAAGAACTGGTGCTGGGAGCGGGCCTCTTCTCTCTCTAAGAGAGACTTTTATAATTGCTTTGAGCCTCGGAGTAGCCGGAGTTCACCCCAGCACCATACAGCTCCCTGTCCTAGGGCAGCCGTGCGGTGGCCCGGGGTCTGATCGCCGCGGACCCCGTTTCTTTTTTGCCTTCTTTTTTTTTTTTCTTTCTCTTGGCTTTTCTTTTGGACTTTCCTCGGACACTTGCTGCTACCAATAAACATCTTCTACCTCGCAGCAAGAGAGTTGTGCTCGTTTTTCACAATCTGGACCATAATGCCCAGGCAAAGACACTGTGGCAGATTAGATTCAAAGCCTTGTTAAATTCAAAATAAGCACTGTCCACCACATCCACAGATCTAGGAAACTCATCATAGAAGTAATTCAGGTTTATCAAGAATAGGTTACCTTTGGCAAATACATATGAGTTATTCCAAGTCACCAGAAATGTTTCTAGGGGAACTTGCATCTGGAGAGTTCCCCCGGGTATCAGAGAGAGACTGACTGACCTGTAGATCCCTTCTTGCTTTTTAGAAAATGACTTAAACATTTGCCTTTTTCCAGTCCTATTATATTATTACTGAAATCACAAAATCAAAGCAATCTGTGAAAAATCAACACATTGTTCAAGATCTGGGATCTTGGGAGAAATTGAATTGATACAGTGGCATAAAAAAAATCTTGTTGGCATAGAAAAATTCTGGCTTGCTCTCAATTCCTTTCCTAATACTCTATTTACTTTTCTTGACTGTCACTGAGTTAAAGTATTCACATAACTATCCATGTAATCCCAAGGATGCATTCCACTGCATTAACAGGCTGCTCTATCTATGAAAATCTGATTGGTTTTGATACTGTGCTTCAATTTACATTTTTCTTCACTGACTTCTGTTTGTCATTGGTGTCTAAGGTATTTGATTGCATGAGACTTCTTCAGTCCTCACAGCTGGTTTTTGTTTTTAGCAGATAACTTTGTTTCATTGCAGACATTGACAACTCACTATCCTATCAGTCTTTCTTTCTGGAACTTTTTTTAAGTTTTCTTTGGTCCAAACAAAGATTTCACTAAGATTCCATTTATAGATACCATATACTTCAACATCTAATTTTTGTTTCCTTTTTTGCTACCTTTTAAACAGTTAATTTGTATGAGAACCTTCCCTGGTCTCCCTCTTACAGAGCAAAACTGATCAAAATATACTAAAATAGACTAATTTTGAATGGAAAGCAGAGAATATTGTGCATATGGGAAAAAAAAAAAACAAAACAGAACAACACAGAATTTAGTTATATAATATAATTAACCTACTTGGAATTAGAATTATAGGCTTTACAGAAACACTTCTACAAGAAATGCTTTTGGATTTTGATAGGTATAAATATTCAGGTTGTCACATTTAAATTTTATTTAGACAGTGGACAAGTTCATGTTTCTGAAAGGTTATCTGATGATCCCATTTCAGATTTTCAAAGCTAATGCAACTCCAAACTTTCCCAAAATACTAAATTCAGACTCCCAAATATGACATTGGATGAATTCTGATTTAGATGTAAAAGCATTATCTTCTGTATCGATAACATCATCCTTTTAATATAAGTTCATGGTGAAGTAAATAGAATTTTTTTATTGACTTCAATTGGATTTTACCTCTAAATAGCTCTTATAAGCTTCTTATCCATGCAACAAAAGCAGTTGCTGACCTTGTTTACCCTGCTAGATATCATGAGATTTCAGTGCAAGGTGATATAACTTCAAATTTAAATTCAGTCACTGGACATCGAAGGAACAAAGTGCTGCATTGACAGATTGTGAGCAGGCAAAAAATGGGTGAACAAAATTTTAATACATAACATAATGATGTTTTTATTTTCTCTCCTTGCCTTTCATTGTTGAAACCATACCTTAATGTTAAGATATTTATTACTATCATTTGGTAATAAATCACAGAGAATCTATAGTGATAATAAATGTTCTGACATTTTCTTAATGTTGGTGTCTCTTAACTACGGATATTGTTATAATTTCATTTTCAGTGCTAGCTCTGAGGATTTTAACACAAGCGTCTTTCAATGTGCATGATACACAAGGAAATGCACTGATTTGCTTTTGCAATGAAGATTTTGACTCAATGAGTGAGGATTAATCACTGATAGTAGAATCATAGAATGGTTTTGGTTGGAAGGGACCTTAAAGATTATGTCATTTCAACCCACCACCTTGGGCAGGGACACTTCCACTAGACTGGTTTGCTCAGGGCTACATCCAGCCTGGCCTTGAACACCTAGAGGGATGGGACACCCATAGCTTCTCAAGACAACCCGTTCCAGCATCTCATCACCCTCGCAGTAAAGAAATTCTTCCTAGTATCTAATTTAAATCTGCTGTCTTTCAGTTTGAAGCCATTCCCACTTGTCCTGCTATGCATACATGCTCTTGTAAACTATCTGTCTCCATGTTTCTTGTAGGAATCCCAATTCTCTTAGTCTTTCCTCATAACAGAGGTGCTCCATCCCTCTAATCATCTTGGTGACTTTCCTCTGGACTCACTCCAACAGGTTCATGTCCTTCCTGTGATGAGGACCCCAGAGCTGGATGGAGCACTGCAGGTGGGGTCTCACCAGAGTGGAGCAGAGGGGCAGAATCCCCTCCCTTGCCCTGCTGACCATGCTGCTTTGGATGCAGCCTAGGGTACAATTGGCTTTCTGTGCTGCAAGTGCACATTGCTGGGTCATGTCCAGCCTGTCATCCACATGCATCCCCAAGGCCTTCTCAGCAGAGCTGCTCTCAATCCATTCTCCACTCAACCTGTTTTTGTGCTTGGGATTGCCCCAATCCACTTGCAGAACCTTGTACTTGGCTTTGTTGAGCTTTACAGATCATTTGTCATCAGTCTGAATCTCAGAGAATTGGAGTCATGGCTAACGATGATCATTCTTGGACAGTGGCTTTGAGCACCTCTGTGTTGCTTGTGAATATGACATCTGTTGATTATTTTTATGAGAGATACATTGCGTACATCAAGAACTAAAGTTGCTTTCTCTATATCTGAGTATTTTGGTAAGCATTTTATCTGAAATTCTCGTATCTCATTCTAGAGCACAAAATTTTGATGGAAGATATTGTTTTCTCTAAGCTTTACACAATTAGTGTAGGCTTATACAGAGATACTGTCTATGACCTTAGAGAAATCTACTCTGGATCATTTGGTACATAGATTTCCTGGCTTATATTCAGATTCTTCACCAGAGTGTGGCTGGGCACTGGAACAGGCTCCTCAGGGAAGTGGTCAGAGCACCAAGCCTGACAGAATTCAAGAAGCTTTTGGAAGATGTTCTTAGGCACGTATGTGACTCTTGGGGAAGGTCTTGTGTTGGGCCAGGAGCTGGACTTGATGATCCTTGTGGGTGCCTTCCAACTCAATCTTAATTCTGTGAAAAACTGTAAGAATGAAAGTAGTAAATACAGCCTTTTTGTGGACTGCATCTAAACAATATTTTTTTTTTTCTATTTTTAAGAATATTCATGCTTTGGTTAAGAAACTGTTAAATCACTCAGTTTTACAGATATAGTTCTCAACTGCTAAATAAACCCCTCTCGCTGTATTATATGATATTAAATAGATATTTAAAGACTCTGGAATGACTCCTTGGTTTGTCTATAAAGAAATGCATTGGGTATGAGATGCTGGTGTTTATAAGTACTTTAAGCTATCATATGCTAGTACTGCCAGAAACAATGCCTACCTCTCACACCTGCTCTCACTTCAGCTCTGTGCAATGAGCCACACTGGAGAACTGATGGAGCTGAAAAATAGCTGTTTGCTTCTGCTGTGGAAGTTTTCATTTGAATAACTCTTGGTTCTGCCACTGTGAAGTTATGCCCGCACAAAGGAGGATATGGCATTGACAGGACTAGGTAACCTAGGATGATACAAACAGCAGTAGCAGTTTAAAAAGGTCAAGCTTAAAATGAATGTTCTCTTTTTTACTGAGTGGCTTTCATTTTCTCCATTTATTTTCTGCTTTATTTTGTAGGATTTATTACCTAACATGATGCAGTAAAGTTTCCATGGTTTTCCACTCTAAATTACTCTTCATGTTTTGTATTTGCTTTAAATTAACGATATTTGAATGAAAAGTTACTGGGTGAGGTATTTTTCTGGAATCTGAGAAAATCAAGGACACGTTTCCAACCTTGACATAGATGGAGGTGAGGGAAGAGGAAAAGGGTGATGGTGGGGGAAAGAGCCTTTGCAGCTGTGTAATCACAGCTGCATCACAGGATGCAGGAGACAGCACTGCTGTTGAGTGTGAATGGCAAACCTGAGTGCCCTAAGCACACCTGCATCTCAGTATGATTAGCACAGCACTCTTACTTTTAGAGAAGAATTACACATTTTTAGCTGCCTAAAAGGTAGCGGGTGTATACCATGCTGTGGAGGTGACACTGCTTCCCCTGAGTTTACACTAGGCAACTAACTTTTTGATGATTATGTTGCAAAGACACTCACAGATGGAGCATTTGCTAAAAGCTTATTCACTAGGATCTTGGCACAGGGTAAGTCTTATATAGGGAATCAGATCTCTTGAAAAAAAGGTGGCTCTCCAGAGGGAGATGGGCATCCCTGCTGCAAGGGTCCTTGCAGCAATGTCTTCAGCTGGATTGCCTGAGACTCCTCAACCCACTGCTCTGCTCAGTTCTTGCAGTTCATCTGACACTGCTTCTGTGTGACAGCCCCATCATATGCAAGCTCCACTGCAACAGATTATTTCAAGCTACAGACAAAACATCTCCTAATTCTCTTAATTGTCTACAAAAGACTGCCCCATTGGACTTTTCTACGTACAATTTGATCAATTTTGTGGCAGGAACCTCCTGAGAGTCTCTGAGATAGCACATTTCTCCACCCAGGTTGTTAATCAACATATTTAAGCACAGAAATTGGTCTAGGCACTGCAGGGTTTCCTGGGGGAAATCTTCAGGGCAGTCTCAAATTTCCACTAGGAGAGCTTCTGCACCAATTAGTCAAACCCTTAATTGAAAGGGTGGCTAGAAGTTCGGTCAATCACTGTCTCAAGCCAGTCTATTGTTTAAATTACTCCATTATCTCCTCTATGCAGATGTATACATGGAGAGTTTCTGGATCACCCAAGGAGTTAATGACTTGAGTGCATCAGGTGTGCACACAGGCACAGCCCTGTTTCTCAGCTACACCACAATTATAACTGTAGGACAAACTTGAACTTTGTACTTATTTTTATACTTAAGTTCTATACCTCTTTCTGCAATTAACAGCCAGGCAACCTGAAACTCAGCACCTCAGTAACAGTAGCATTGCCTGAGGATTAAAACTCTAAATTTTAACCATTTTTTTAATAGAAATTATTTTAAACAAGCCTTTTTCATACAATATTTTTATTCTTTTAACAGATTCAAATTGTCTTTGTAGATAATGCAAAGCAATAAAAAATAAATAGATATACTTTAATTAATTTAAGGCATGACCTGTTCTCCTTGTGTAGGAAGGGCCTAACTGAACAATGAAGTAAAAGACTCATGCATGTGCTTGTTCTTCTCTTTAGAACACTTAATATTATGTCTACACAGACTCACTGAGTTTGAAATGCTGATCTAAAGAACGAATTGTGGTTGTTCCTTTATTTGCATTTAGCTTTTCATAGGTCATGGTGAATGAAAGCCAAATGACTACACACAGCTTATTCTGAAGGTAACAAGCACCATCTATTCTCCTGTCAGAACAACTGAGGTCGCCAAGGGTCATAGATCTAGAGTACACCTGAAACAAACCACCCGCTGATTACAGCTAGGTGCATCCAAGAAGAGAGAAAGGAGGAGTAGTCAAGGCAAATATTTCTTGTGAAGGTAATTCCCTTGGACATCATTTTGGGACACTGCATCTGGTAATCTCAGTCAATGGGAAGTCATGCACAATTTGTAACTGAATGCAATAAATTCATGTCTATTTTAGTTCCATATTTTGTCCTTTGTCTTATCAGTAGCAATGTTGAGTTAAAAAGAAGTAAGAAAGTGATAACAAAACAAGTCTCCCCACTGTTAAATTTCAGCTGTCGGACTGCTTTACCTACCTCTTAAGAGTTACTACAAATAGTATAGTATTTGTCTGGCACTTGGTGCTCCTAAATCACTTTAGAAACTGTTTTGAACAGGTATTTCTGAAAGAAAAGCATCTTAGCTGAGGTGTTGTTATAGCAGGCTTCTTAATCTCAAGACCTTATTCCTTCCTCCCTGCAGAATATTAGCAATTTCTACTGACTTTAAATAGAGGCAGTTTGTGTCCTGCAGGGAAGAAAAGGACCTAGGGAGCACTAACTAAAAAAGCTTTTACACAGAAAACTGTAACTGAGGTCATCTTAATTCAAATACTTTACACTGAGCTGGCCTCAAATGAACTAATTTGAGACCTATGACCTTAACGGAGGGATTTCTCATTGACATGTTGTTAGCTGATGCAAAGTCTACCTGAAATAGCCTTAGGAGCTCTGTATAAGCATATTACTAAGCATATACTACAGCTAATGTGAAATTCTTTTGGATTTAGTAAAACCAGATATTGATATAGAACTTCTGTGAAGAAAGCTTCAGGTTTTCAGGTATTCCTAAGTTTTTGAGTGGAAGTAAAAAAGTAATAATGAATTCTGATGCAAGCAGATTAATATATAAAATTATAAACCTTTCCTATACCATAAAGAAAGTTATGTAAAATCAATGGCTCTGTTTCTCCGATTAACTAGAAGAGACCCAGAGACTGACCACTGCTTTCAAGGCCCCAAAATAGCAGCTAGTATGTATCTGAAAAATTGGAGCTATCACCATCTTTACAGTAGATTAGGTTTGCAAATACTTTTTGAAATCCAAATCAAAGCCAAGGATTCAGTTAATAAGAATATAAATGATCAGAGCTTATGTCCAGGACTCCAGCGTCCCCACATGATTTTCCCTTATCAAATATAAGAGGCAGCCAGAGTTGTAAGACTTTTTGCATGATGAAAGAGAATTCTGTTTCTAAATTATCAATGTCCCACCCCTCACCTCCTCCCCCCTCAAAAAAAAAAAAAAACAACAAAAAACAAACAGAAATTCCTATGAAATTAAACCTGATAAAACAAAATAAATCCTTTGTAATTGTCCCAGTCATTACATCTCAGTTGGCAATGAGTACAGAATGGTTGCAGGTATCTATTATGCCTTCTCAGCCAAAGTCTACCATCCTGATTGGTCATAGCTATGTGGTGTGGTCAACATTGGACAGACAAGTGGATTTCAGCTCATTCCTGGGATAGGCTGTACTATGTGAGAGGAGGCGACAGAGCTAGAGGAGGACCAGGGCTTGAGAAGATAATATGGGGAGGGAGCTGTCACAGGCAAAAGGAAGGAACTGTGGCTCTTTTGGATCTCTGCTTCCTGGGAGAGTTACCAAAGCATTTTCCCTTCTCTCAAAGGCAGATGAATATAAAAATTAGTCTAGCCATAATAATTCACTGCTAATTTTTTAAGACTCATAAAAGAGAAACGGACAAGTAAGCATGGGAAAATTCCCCAAATATATATAACAAATCTTTTAAAGAACTCATGCAAAACACATTTTCCCAATATGTGTGCATGAAATGCTAAGCAGACCCACACAACTCAGGACTTTGTGCACATGTAATTCTGACTTCTACCTTCACATCAAGCATTTGGCATGTAAACGCATGGACAGTTATAAACATTCAGACTTTATTGCATTGTTACAGATGCTAAAACAATATAATACTTGGCAATATCTAAACAGAGCTTCTGTGCACAACTCCTGCATCAGGATCCTTGCAATGGAATGCTATTATATATACAGGTTTAGGACAGAAACAAACCAGAAGTGGTATAAAGTTCTGACTTCTCTTCCCACAAAAAAATCCAAGATTTTTTTTTTCCATTTGAGCAAGATTGCTACTCTCAAAGTTGTGTGTTAGGTTTAGCTCCAGAGATTACATTTTTGTTCTCATGACTGTTTTTTTGGGTTTAATGCAGTCTGTTGATTTTGGACTGCTGAGTCCGACTACATATATCAGACAAAGGGATTGGATGTGTGCCTTCAATGTCCCCTTCACTTACAAAATTTGCTTTGCAGAAATGACATCTTTGGTGTAACAGATCTGAAGGTATTCCTTTGCTGCTACATTATGTCCCCTCAGAAGGATATACTTATATTTTTCTCTCTAATTTTCTTCTGTGATGTGTTAGTTGATTTCTATTTCTAGTTAAAAATTATACTTGCTTTATGAAAATTTCCTTCTTATAAAGTTTCATACACTTCCACCACACATGAATACAGAGATTTTATAATAACAATTGATCTTAAGAAAAATACTGAATTATGTATGTGGACATTACACAGAACTTCACCTGCATTTTGAGAAATAATTGGTTAACCTATATTTCTCACTTTGTCTCTCAGATCCCATTATTTTCCACCTTAAAGTCTTAACATGTTTACAGTAATGACCAATATTACATAGAGCTGCTCATATATCTGTTAATTTATAATTTTTTACATAGTTTCTTTATGTACTTGCCTATTTGGGAGTATAAGGGAAGATGGTATTCTGTTGTTTGATGGTATAATTATGCTGCAGACTTCTGCCAGAACATCCATGCCAGTTGGGATAGATGTGGTGTGATTTGAGACTGATTTAGCTGTAGGAGCAAAAAACTTATCGTGAAGACTACAGTGGCAGTACCATATTTTTGTCAGCTCTCAGTGAGAAAGATGTGCTTTGCCAGACATAACAAAGATATCTAACCACAGTAAGACAGCTTTACTGATATGATGTAACAGTTTAACTGTACTTGGAAAGTAGTTGGGTTTGCATTTGTTTGGTTTTGGTTTGGGTTTGGGGTTTTTGAGGGTTTCTTGGTTTGTATTTTTGATTGGGTTTTTTTGGTTTTCTGTTTTATGTTTTAATAGCAATTTTAGGCAGCTTTTCTATGACACAAAAATCCATGGAAGCTCCTTAAAGCTTCTGCATCTGGACTTTTCCCTGCAATATCAGGTGAAGAAAAGACTAAGTAAAGCCTAAGAGATTTAGTACATTTTTCCATTCTGGATTATTTGTCTACTGGATCCAGTTACTTTAGTAGGTTATTTGTCATTAGTTTAGTTCCAGTAAGAAACCGTCAAACAGAAATTGTCTGAACAAAAGTTGAGTGCTTGGGAAAAACTCCTAAAGAAAATAACTTGTTTGGTCCACCTTTGCTGTATGTGTTCTTTATGAAGTTTATTCTAAATAAGATGACATAAATCCCTACAATATGATGCTGTTTCCAAGAGTATAATTTTTACTCTCAATTAGGGTTTTACAGGGATTTTGACCAAATACAACTCGCTTGGATTTGTGTCTGTATTTGAGAATCCAACACCAAACAAATGGGTATTCACCTTACCTAAAAGTAAAGTTAATATTTGTATTATGACTCCCACTTTATTAAGCTTTTTATCAAGCTCCTGAGCTGTCATTGTGACAGCTGTACTTGGCAATGGAGGAAAATCTCATGGCTGATACTCCAACAAGGAGCTCTCGTTCTGGGATAATGTGCTAGGTGAGGTCTTCTGTCTCAGGCAACTCAAATTTTTCCCTCCAGAAAGAGATATAAGGAGGGTTTTATACAAGCATGAGATTTTGGTAATGAGTAAAGTGTAAATCATAAGGACCCAGATGAAAACTTGCTTCTTTAACAGACCTTTTAGAAACATTAAAAATATCCCAAAAACTGATGGGGAAGTAGACATAAAACTGAAGTTCAAGAAATAAACTTAATATCTCTTGTAATTTTGGAGACAGATTACAAAAAAAAATAAATACTAGACCTGAATAAAAAAGTAAATAAAACCAATGTTCTTTTAGTAATGCTAGGAATATTAAAAAAAAAAAATTAAAAAAAACAAAACCCAGTACTTTTGTAGAAAATTGCTTTTTCTGTATCAGATTTTTAACAAACCTTATAGCAGATGTCTTTACACTTTTATTAGTTTATAGGTTTTCCATGGGGACTCATGATAATACATTCCTGATGAGATATTGTGGTTCAGACTTCCAAGTGCATTCTCTTATCTTATTGTATTGTTGATTTTTTTTCCCCCCTCATTTTTAATAACTTAGTTATGCACATATTTTGTCATTATGTCGTACTCTTCTCCTGGTTCTGAGATGAAACTTTCAAGAACAGCTGTTATTATTAGTCTAGGTATTCTGGTGCTTCTTTATGGTTGTTAAACTGATGAACGCTTTTATACTCCATTTTAGCCTTGCGGTTTTTAAAAAGTAGACATTGTATCAGGTTACTGAATTACAGGAAATACATTCTCTAGTATTATTAGGTGCCTAAGCACTTACCAATCACAACCTTCATCTAGGTATTTTAATCTTCACCTGTATTAGTCTTTACTTAATTTACTCTGGCTTACCTACAATTAGGCGCATTATCCTTAACATTTGATATCACAAAGGACTTATTTCTCTCTCTTCTATTTGGTAATCCTTTAGAAAAATAAAGATAATTATGCATTTATTGCCTTTGGATATTTAAACATCACATTTTACCTTGCAAAATTACAGTAAGTAGAGAAGTACAAGTCAAATGTAGGGTTTTTTTTTGAGTGCTGAGGTGAACAATTTCTGTAGCTTTTTTGGCTGTGTGTTATTCAAGTGAGATGAAGATTGCTTTAAAGTAACTTTTGTGTCTCAGCTAATTTATGCTGCCTGAAAGACAACTGGTTCTTCATAAGAATAGAGAAGGATTCTTAATGTTTTCTTTGTTTGCAGAGCAGCACCCTATATCATTCAAATTGACAAAACCTTAGAAAGGTTCATCCAGCTCTTTGCACTGCCAACAAAAACTTAAAGCAAAGGAGACTTCAGGAAATTTGTTCTGGAGAAAAATTTTCCTATCTTTGACTCATTTATTACCCGTCACAAGGCTTATTTTAATCTTCCTTATTGTCTGAGGTTCTGTCCTTCAAAACAGCAGGTGTTGAAGTCTATCATGTAGCCAAATTCTTCCTTTTATGCATATAACGGAGTTACTAGACATTTAATATAGAGGTACTTGAAGTGAAGCCTAACCCACATGAACCATGCAGCTGTAAAATTGATAATAAGGTACTGTGTCAAGGCAGCTACTTTATTCACTTCCATGGAAGAATGAGTTGGAAGATTAGCTTGAGCAATTATATTTCAACAACCCAAAGTATTCTACATTCTGAAACTGAGCATCTCTGTGATTTTAGCTGTTGTCAGTCAGAAAATTTACCCTTCTTGTCAGTCAGAAAAGTTATCAAATATAGCAATATAAAGAATGTTTTCTTTGCATGACATTCAAGGAAGTAAAGTAGGATGTGTTGTTCCCTGCACAAATCAGCGGCAGTATAGAGGCAGCCAGAAGGAAAGGTCTTGTGGGAAGACCTGCTGGAGTGCTGCCAGAAAGCTTTACTGACATACTGTCCCTGATACCCTGAAAGGGGGAAATTCTGAGTTTCCTTATTTTGTCAAGAACATTGGCAGGAATAAATAGTAATTTTATAAATGGTAGTTGAGGACAAAATTCTAGTCAGGATTAGGATAAAAATAGGAACGGAGTATGCAAGAGTCAAGGGATGTATGACCTTTTTCTTTCCTCTTACTAACTATAAAATTTTTGGCAAGTCTCGTTTAGATATTATATAGTTAATTGATCTGTTCCCATGGTGGATATTTTTGCTTCTGTTATTGTAGTATTTTGGAGCTTTCAGTCTGTTTGTGCTTGCACTTATAATCATAATGAGCAAATACTATTTAGAATCACAGGTTCTTGTTCAGAAGAAATGAACACTAAACGAATTCTTTCCGATATTAAAGCAGATATATACTTCACCTAAATGTCTATTAAAGGTCTCCAGTCATCACCACTAGATACTAATCACAGAAATAATCTAATAATGCAAATGTATTGCAACATAATATATGGCTAATATAAATATGTATCACCATATAAGAGATCTGACACAAGTAAGAATTTTAAAAATACCAGACCTAATTTGCTTCCTCGATGTATAAGTATTATACAACTTTTGATTATTTTGCTGCATATTATCATTCTGGCTGGATTTGGCCTCATTCAGTTTACAGGTAACCTCTGAAAAAGAATTGGCAGGTATAAAATGCAAGATCATTTTTCACACCTAAATATTATTTCGACATAGTATATATGTGTTTATGGTCTCTTTACCACCGTAAGCCCCTTTTCATCAGTAATTGAAACACTTAAATTGAGAGTCTAAAAGTCTGCCTACAATATTCCCCTTATGTAGCATCAAAAATTAAATGAAAAAATTAACTTACCGATTTTGCTTATCTAACTAACCAGTAAACCAAAATCAGCATCTTGTGTTAAACTAAGTACAGCTGATCAAAACTGATGTTCTTGTTATAAATATCTTCTTTTTTTTCCCTTTCTTTTCACTAACTCAGCATTAAAAAAAAAAAGGTAAGAATTTGATGAAATTAAAATATATTGCATGATTTTATTAATTGGAAGAAGCATTCAAGAGACTGAAGCATCAGAACCATGAGCACATCCACAAGTGAGGTAATCTAGTCACAGAGATGGGTTGACAGGGACAGTGCCACCTGAAGGATGGGCTCAGAAAGCCATATGTGGACCACGTGCAATGGACCAGGCAAGTGCAACTAGCCTCCAATCTGATTTTGAACTCCACAAGGCATTATCACCACACAGCTGATCTGTCACAGAGTGTGTCAAGTCAGCTCTGTGCCTCCAAGGAAGTAGCCCTGTGCACATTCAGCAAGTCTGAGGCACTGGAAGACACGAAGCAAGAATACAGGAATAATGCCTGGGACCTTTTGGCTTCTTGAGAAAGATCTGGACATGAGAAGACTGAGGAAATAACTCTCCTAAGGTACTAAGATGAAAAAATGTAAAACTGCTGGATTGGTGGGACACATGATTAACATTGGGACAGAAAACACCATGAAATCTCTCTTAGCAAGAAATTTTCTTCCTTTTCTGACATGGTTATAGTCCTGCATTGGTGTAGTACTGCTGAAAACAAACATAGTCTCATTGTTTAGCCTTGTAATTTATATTTGGTTAAGGAATTTAAATAAAATTTAATGTTTGTTGAATCAAGTTGGATAATAGTTCCATATAACCGCATTTCCCAGAAAAAATATCAGAGAATTCCACCAACTTTAGTTTTAAGAATCTCATATATCATCCACTGTCTGAACAGATGAAGTAAACAGCATGAGAGCATCTTGAAGCATTTGAAATGTGTGGTAAGGGAGTAATGATCACATAAACATAGCATATCATTATTTCTACTTATAAATGGACAATATTCCAATAGTATTTTTAAAGGTTGTATAATTTGTGATGAAATATTCACTTGAAAAGAACTCCAGCATTTGAATCGCAGTTTATCTCTGCATCTTTGAGCAAATTAACAGCAACTTGGCTTCAGCTCATCGAGGTTTTCTTTCCTTCCTGCCCACAGCAGGAATCCCTCTGAGAGCGAGTAGGCTGTTTTACAACTGAAACCTTAATTTGAGACAAACAGATGTAGTGTAAAACTAGCAAGTTGTTTTGTTTGTTTTGCTACTGGAAGAAAAAATAAAAAACCCCCACAGATTATCATGCTGGCTACTTTAACCACAATCAATAATTTTAAATTCACCATTAATTCACCTGTAAACACTTGTAAGTCCTTACAAGTTTTTATAAGCAATACCACCACAACTGTCCAGATCTCCAGAGAATAGACTACCCTAGTCTAAGAAAAAATTATAGAATAAGGATTCACTCTTCAACTGTGCTACATCTGGAGTCTTATGACTGAGTTAATATTTCAAATTTGTGTGTGCTTCATGGCAGAAGAAAAGCAATCTGAGCTACAAGCATGATATAGCACCACATAATACCCAGTGTGGAGTACTGGCAGGAGAAATATGAAAAATGCCTTTTCTCCAGAACTTAAACATAGGATGAAGGAAGAAGTGTTACGTAACATTGACACCCTCAAATATCTTTTAAAAAATCAGATATGTTGATAGAACTGCTTCTTCTCACCTTTTGTCAGTTGTGTACTTAAAACACTAATTCAGAAAAGTGATTTTTTAGTTCAAACTATTTTTTTTTTTCTGTCTCAAGAGAATGTTCTATTCATATAACTGGAGAATTTAACAAGAAAAATGCATTCAGCTTTTTCTGACACTGAGCACTTTGAAGATCCCTTGGGCCAATATGAAAGCATGAATTAACAAACTACCTGGAAAGCATTGTGATCCTTACCTTTGAAAAGTCCAGTTTTGCTTTCCTTTCTTGGGATCATTACCGTATGTTGTCCATTGACTTTTGAGTATAAAGGTAAAACAATTGGTACAAGTAGATTTTATTCTAAAGGAAATGGGGGAAAATGAAGATTTAGCAATTAACTATGTGCTGAATAAACTATTTCACAACATTTTCACAGGATTTCCTAAAGGAAATTTCTATTTGCAATCAACTGCTTAGTTGTTTTTTTTTAATGTGTTGTAAGGAAGTTGATATACTAAGACATCACTATATTTCTATGTACCAGTTGTATGTCACAGACCAGAATAACACGTAAATATTTATTTAAGTCTGCAACTATGCACTTGACAATTTCTAATATTGCTTGAGAGATTAGACCCTTAACTAACTGACCAGAATTATCATGCCAGCTGAGACTGACCATTGGTAAAATGTGATATGAGCACTTCACTCTTCTGGTGTTCAGTTAACATTTTTCTTTTGTAACTACTGTCCATTTTCACATTTTCAACAGAATTATAGAATGGCCCCTGCAAGTATCTTTTTAGTATTTAGCAAAGTTTTGATCAATTTCCAAAGTGCGATAAAAAGACAGTTCAGGCACTGGCAAACCAGTATATGAAAGGCTTGAAGGACTTGTGAAAACCTTAAATAGCTGATCTACAAAAATCAGATTATTTTTAGAGTGATCCATGGGAATTCATGGTCCTTTGTTAACAAACAAACTATAACATAAGATTTGCTACATTATCTATATAACTTCATTAATGTGTGGTACCCATCATGAAAGAAATGCAGAATGTCTATTAATACTTCTTGTGGACAGATGCAAGTAAGTAACAATACTTATTATGTTTCTGAAGTGAATAATAGTGAAAAATATTGCCCAAGAGTGGAATCTGTCACCCTCTAGAGGTAGCTATTTATTTCTAATGGTTACTGAGAAAAATAAAAGCTCACTGAGTGTGAAGGTGCCTAATCTATGAAACATGAACTCCATCCTTGTGGGAAGATAAGGCATTTGGAAAATTTAACCTTGACAGGGTAAGGACCTTGATGAAGGTTAAGACTACAAGAAGACATAAAATTAAGGAAGAGAATTTGAAAAAAAGTAAGACTGGATGATCACTAAGAACTAAAATAAGTAGACTGGTTTTGATTATCTTTTTGCAGAGTCATAACATCATCCTAACTAGGCAAAAGGGTCAGCAGCATACAAGATGAAAGGAACGAATTATGAAAAGGAAGAAAATATAGGAGATAGATTCAGAGACTGACAGTACTCTTTGTCATCTGTTCATCCTTCACTGAGATAGGCTAAATAAAAGATCTCTATTTTACAAGGACAAATAAGAACACAAATAAATTTTCTGTTATATGATAGTGAGCCTTCAACTAAGCTATTTCTTTCCATGCTGGTAAGTAATTTTGCATAAAAGATCTTCTACTCTAAAATGTAGTCCCTAGTGAATTTTGTGCAAGCTAATTATGGATTGGTGAAAAATAAGTGCTGACATAATCTTAAATAACAGCATGCTAGACTAAAATGCCTAAGTTGGATAAAAACTTCTGAAACTTTGCTTGCCGGTGTGTGCAACACTAGTTTTTAAGCAAATGTAGCTGTTTGCAGCTCAGCAACGTAGCTAAAGAAATTTTATAGTACATAAAATGATGCAAATGTGAGTAGTATGTCACACTCAGATCAGTATGCTATGCATTGTGCGTCCCCACAGTATAAGTGGTTTCTGCATCATGAAGATTAGGGCTTAAGTAATGGAGTAAATGTGAGTATTATCTATTTTGTATAATTCAGGACTGCAGTAGGGAGATTATTGATGATATCCAAGAAAGTTTGTTGGGAAGTTGAGGAGTGAACTAAGGCCTTCTCATAGCCTGATCAGTGTCTTGAACTTCTGTCATATTCTTCTGGTTTTGTTTTTGGTTTAATTTTTGCAAAGTTTTTTAATATGTTTGTTTTATTTCTGGGAATATCACATTATTTTGACTTACACACTTGTTTTTTGTCTAAATAAATTCAAATAGCTTTTTCAGACTAAGGTGGGTCTGTCCTCAGTTTTCAAACTTCAAGCTTAGCAGTGTTTACCTATACAGAGAAAAAACATGAAGCTAAATTTATGAAAGGAGTATTTACTAACTTTAATTTTGCGTACCTCACTGGGAATGATAAAACACAAAACAGAAAAAATGTCTCCATACTTATCCATTATGATCACTTCTTAATTCAGCTGGAAATAATAAACACAATTTCTAGGGCATCTTGGCAGGGAAATTAAATTCTGTCTGTGCAGCTGGACATAGTTTGTGTTTGTCAAGGGAAAAGAACTGTAGTTTGCTCAGCCCTGAAAGCAAGCAGTAAAATGTGAAGGTAAAGTCTAAGCATACCACTGAGGTATTGGATTACTTGGATAAGATGTTCGCTGCCTTTGTTTGTTTGTTTGTTTGTTTGTTTGTTTGTTTGTTTGTTTTTCCCAGGTATCTAGCCTCTGACATGACTTCTCTGGAGGAGCAGAGCTTGTTAACATGCTAAATTTGTATGTCCCTCTCTCGAAAACTTATGTTGCTTGGGAGGAGAGCCAGCAACCATGCTGATATGGTTATCATCCACTGTTATAATAGTCACCATTAGGATGGGGGTCTTTGTTTCTTGAGTGGAAAGATGGAGGATATCCTTGATAAGACATCTTCACAAAGCGCAGGAGGGTTGTTGCATGAATATGCCATATCTTATATGGTTTAAGAGCACCAAGGGCTCTCTCACACTTTTGTGTGTAGAGGATAGCAGTTCCTTCATACAAAGAGAAAAACATTTAGATGAACCTGTCAGTCACTGAACTGAGGAAGTTTTATCCCTGTAATCTTAGGGGGGGAGAGAGGAGATGTTTCCATTGGTTTTTTTCTACAAGCAAAGATGAGATCCAGGAGAGCTGCAGTCATGAAAAAAGCACCAGTTAAACTTCGCACTCTGTGTTTATTTACCTACCTCTTAGTAAATGCGTGTGGCCTTAAGCTTAGCAATAATTGATGCAAAGTTAAATATTTATGAAAAAATTTCACTTTTAAAATATCATCTGCGCTTTTATCTTGCATGTTTATGCTAGATAAGAGGAAATGTTTTCAGTCAAATGGGAAAGCATCAACATTCTATTTCCTGTAAAGAGAGTAAATTACTTCCCATTAAATACAATACACAGGAAGTTTCCAAAAGCTTCAAGATCACTTAAACAATCACCTTTATGACATAGCTGCCAACCCTGTTTTGACTTTAAAAGAATCAGCTCCACTGTTTGCTGTAGTATCTAATCTCTGCTAGATTAATTCCATGGAGACACATTCCAGTAGTTTAATCTCTGCTTCATTGGATTTCTTGAAAAAATAAATGAGAGACTTCTGAGCACTGAGGTTTTAGATTCCAACCTCTTTATTTCAAATTAAAACAAAATATAATAGTGCCAGACCTAGAATCTAGGTGCTTAAATATACACCCAACACTTCCAGAAGTATTTTGCTTTAGAAAAGGACATTGTAAATTTTAGGAATAATTACATGGTATATACTGTACTGATCCTAATATTACAAACACCCACAAGACCAAAGTTGAAGACTTGACTGATTAAGCATTGGTAAAATTATTTTCAGTGGAGCCAATTATAAGGTTAATCATACATATAATCATACATATAAATGTTTGCATGCCCAGGTATATTATTAAAATTCTTTTTCATAAATACCTTTATCCTGTCTCCATCGAGATTCTACTTCCGGGTCCTATATGTGAAGAAAAACTGAAATGGAATTTGAACATTTCATAGTTTCCATTATGTGAATACTAGAGTAGAGGGAGCAAAGAAAATGTGAAACAGAAAAGTGTACTCACCTTTACAAAAAGAAATCATAACAGAAGATCAAAACGGCATGACAAATGGACTCTGCACTGCAATGTTTTCACATAGGGACTTAGATTAAATTCTGATTATAAATTATAGTCACTTATTAATAATAGTTATGTCTCATTTTACATAAACACCTGTTGAAAACTCATTGGCAATAGACATTTTTTATTTGTTCCTCTATAGAGTTGAGTATATTCTTCCATTTAGGTAACCTAAACAAAAAATAAAATGGAAAAGCTTCCAAAAACTATGTTTAAAAATGAACGCAAAACACAAAACAAAAATTCATTTATATCTCTCCTAGTTATTACTCAGACAGTGTAGGATAAATCACAGTGTCTCTCACAGTTTGTATGATCTGCATACAGCTAATATTTTAAGCAGAGAAATACTAAAATGTGAGACTACATGAAATTACTGCAGATTCACCCAGAAAAAAAAAAAAAATTATTAGTTCTCTTTAAGATAGTCTTGAGATAATAGCCATGATCTTACTTCTATTAAATAAAAGTGGGATATATGTTTACAGAAGAGGACACAGAGGGGAAATAAAGATGTACAAAAACCTGTTTGATTTATACAGTTCTGTGACTTAGAACACCAGCCTGGGATTCCCATGACAATTTTACAGTCGGAATAATAAACAGTTTTCTTCTAGATCAACTGACTAATTCCAAGTAATAACTTGTTCATCTCAGGCAACCATTCACTTGACTTCCAGTGCCAGTTTAACAGTTACTCTGTGCATACAGGAAATTATAATTTTTTGCTACATCATTTGTATTACTAGCAAAATATTTAACATATATTTATAATCTTTCCCATAGGAAAATTTCTAAATGTATTCCTCT
Source organism: Aleadryas rufinucha (assembly GCA_013397815.1). Classification (NCBI taxonomy): domain Eukaryota; kingdom Metazoa; phylum Chordata; class Aves; order Passeriformes; genus Aleadryas; species Aleadryas rufinucha. Next base: position 27,525 of record VZTH01015652.1, on the reverse strand, counting down.
GATTTTCCAGGGGTTTTAGTCTCTTGACAGAGATGATAGTGATATCTTGTCTTAAATTCTGTGAAGTAGTGATCACCTGCTCACATACAGATGCAGACATTGTTGCAGCCTTTGTGGTAATAAAAGCCTTTGTATAAAATCCTCTAATGAGCCATTGAGGAAAGGATATGAGTAATATTTAAAATTCAGTTCATATGACCTTGACAGACAGCCAATATAGAGCACAGGAGAGAAGCACACAATGAAACCAGTATGGAAAAAATAAAGGATCCTTTTAAAGATATCCTACTGAGAGGGAGTTTTTCTCTTCATCCCTCACTCACAATGAAAATGGATAGAGGTAAAATGAGTTTCCATATCCTCACATATGGACCAGTGTATTCACCAAACTCCCATTTCATTTAATACAGCATCATGAGGGGATCAGGATGGATTCACTGGAAAGACTTTGGTATACATTCATCCGCAAGTCCAAGAAGTTAGAGAAATGAACATCAGAAACGGGCATATGTATTTCAATAACCTCTTGAGTGAAACTCTTTTTTTTCTGGCCAAACATCCTATAATAGGTCACTGGAATACTTCTGACACCAAGTTAAAATGGCCAGGGGTCCCTTCTCCAGCTTTGCACAATTGTCTCACATGGAACCTAAATTACCTAACGCTTTCTTGAATGGATTCCACTGTAACTCAATAAAATGTGCCAAGGGGAACCAAGGAGCAATACTGAAGGAAATTTGATTTCAGCTACCACCCACCCTTTAATTGCTTCAGTGTCTGAAGTCTCTGACCATTTAATCTTTGAGGCACTAATAATGTGCCCAAATGATCAGTTACAAGTTTTTAAAAATTGCCTTGTGTACATGCATTAGGAGCTCTTGGTAGACTGCAGCGGGAAGGAGTTGCTATAGAAACACCACCTTAACACACTCCATTCGCTGATGGCCATAAAGAGATACAATGGTCCCTGAATAACTACTACTAATCCACATGATATTCGAAAATTGCTAGGTTTTTGCTCTCAAAATTCTTACTTGCAATGCCAGGCGAACTCCCCCTCCTTCCCTGCACCCTAGCCTCCCACCTTTCCATTCAAACCTTCCCAGATGGAACTTTGCTTGAATATCTACTTGCCTGTGTTATTTTGTTCTATTTTGTGCACACAACTGAATTCAGCTGTGATCTACACAATACGAAGAACTCAACAAGATTAAATAAAATCAGCTGCTTTGTCAGAAATTCCTATGCAACCAACTGACAAAATATGTCGAGAGCATCAGGTTGGAGTAATGCTTGGAAGAAATGAACCTTTTTATTTCATGTAGCTTTTCCTATCTGGTTCAGACTGCTTAAAAACTGCTGTCCCATCCATTGATCCATTTTACCTTCTTTCCAGAATTTTTCTCCTCAATCTGTTAGGTAATTCAATGTGTCCTTTCAGCCATTCCTTATTCATCTTTTGACATTCTCAACATTTAATCACCTGTAGGGGATAGAAGTACATGCACAGTACAATTAATCTTTCTCGATTGTAATTGTGATTCAATTTGAGATGACAATCTCTGAAGAAAACTCAAAAGTTAAATGTACCCAGGACTAAAATTAAATCCAAGACATCTTATGGAGTTTACCACAGTCAAACCTTAAGCCATTAATCCAGGAGGCAGAAGACCTGACTTCTAGACTATCCTTAGGTTGCAGAGAGGAATAAACCTAAAAGAACATAATGACCTTTTTTCCCATTCATATTGTTTCCTACTATGTTAAAGCAAACCAAAAAAAGAAAACAAACAAACAAAAAAACCCCATGTATTTGAAGCAGAATAATTAGAGAATTTATCTAGAATAAATTATCATGACTGGATTGTCCTCCAAGGGCATTGAAGAAAAGGGGAGACTTTGAGCAGTATCTTTCTCTGCAGATGTTAGATATCCACTTTCCTCTGCTGACTAAGGTTCCAGATGATTCTTTTAGATTACTTGTTAGTGACCTTCTCCTTTCTAGATGTGAACGTCTACAGCATCATTTGGGTAATATCTGGGCTAGATATCTAAAGTGTTAAGAATTCAAAGTTCCAGATTAATTTCCTTCTTTATAAAATTCCCAAATCTTGTAACTAAATGGAACGGGGTTGTTTTTGGTTTTTTTTGTCTGTAAATGCTTGTGAAATTATTCTCCCTGTCAGAATTTTCCATTTAACTGATTGCCCTGATTTGGACTGGGATAAAGTTAATTTTCTTTCTAAAAGCTGTTGGAGGGCTGTGTTTTTTATTAAAGATGAGAAAAATGTTAGTAACATGCTAAAGTTTTAGTTGTTGCTAAGCAGTGTTTACACTAAGTCAAGGACTTCTCAGCTTCTCACAGCATGCCACCAGTGAGCAGACTTGGGGGCACAAGAAGCTGGGAGGACCCACAGCCAGAACAGCTGACCTGAACTGGCCAAAGGGATATTCCATACTGTATGATGTCATGCTCATTTTATAATCTGGGGGGAAAACTGGCTGGGGGTTGCTGCTTGGGAGCTGCCTGGACGTCAGTGGGTGGGTTGTGAATAATTGCACTGTGCATCACTTGTTTTTTTATATTTGTGTATCATTAATATTATTTGTCCTTCCTTTTCTGTATCTGTAGCATGTCATAGTATACGTATGGGATAATATAGCGCATAATACATATATAGTATCCTTTTCTGGGTTTTATATATATATATAGTATGCTGTAAAAAAATCAAAAACTGTTAAAAGTCTATGATTGTGTACTGGTTTGAGCCAGGACAGAGTTAAGTTTTGCAGAAGGCAGGAGGAGGCATGGCTAGAACCCAGAGATTATTCTATACCAGTTCATGTCATTACCAGGGGTGGGGAAGGAAGTCTCTTCTGAAAAGAAGGGGCTCCTTCCAGACAAGCAAGTATGGCAGATGGAGCAGTGGGGTAACGCTGGTCCCAGGCTGGAGGGAATGTTGTGTTGGCACCAGTCCTGAGCTGGAGGGAGCTGTCAGAGCTCTGCAATTATCAATTTTGCATGGGAATCACTCTCTCTTTTGTGCATTTTTGTTATTAATATTGTTGCTGTTAGTGTTTTTTCTTCTTATCTCAGTGCTGTTTCCAGAAAATTGTTCTTATCTCAACTAGTAATGTCTACCTCTTTTCCCTCCAATCCTCCTCTCCATCCCGACAAAGGGAGTAGAATAGGAAGGGGAAATGAGCATGCGGCATTTGATTTGGAGAATCTCAGGTTTTTTATTTCAGAGCACTAAACTGGGAAGTATCATTCCTAAATCATGACCGGTAGGTAAAGTTATTTTGACAAATTATTTTTTTCTATTGAGCTGTAGTAATATAATTTTTTTTTAATGTAAGAAAAATACAAAATATGTTAATTTTTTTCATATTTCAACTGTGAAAACAATGAAGTTGCTTTGATTTTAATGGAACTTTATATTTTTTAATATGGTTACAATTTTAGAAAAATCAACTTTATTTTAAGATTTAACAATATTTTTTTTTTAACAGTTGTTTTAATGTCTTATTTTCTGGAGGTAACATGTATTTATATAAAAATGGAATAACTTATCTCTCAGTAGTACCAGAATTTTTTATCACAAAAAAAGAAAAAGAACAGAAAAGAGGAAGAAAAAAATCCTGATTTAGTAAGCTAAAATCATTAAACCCATCTGGTTTGTGCTCCTTATTAGCAATGAGAATGGATTGCAAGAAACCAGTATGTTCCATGAACTTAGTTTCATTCATATATGAAGAAGGACCACCTTACCAGATGTGATTAATCTGAAAAAAAAGTTGAATGGCAGGTTCTTTAATGTCATCTCACCTTATTAAAATGAGACACATACAAGTGTTGTGTTAAAAAATGCCAATAGTTTTTACACGAACCCTGCATAGGCTGATTTATACAGTATTAAGAGCAGCTGGGGAATTCTTATTCTTCAAAACTTAGATAAGTGATCTCTCACCATCATATACTATCAGGAAGCAGTCTCTGGTCTGATGTAACAAGAATTATATCCTGTTGTATTATTTGTCCTTTACTTTTGTGCTTTATTTGCAATTTCAGAGACGTTTTGGTAGTACAAAAACTGCACGTATAGTGTGAGTGCACAGTTCCCACTTCTCTCTCACACAGAACCATTACCTATTTACTCACCTCAAGAAGTGGTTGACACCATACTTGAAAGCAATAACTTTTTTAGAAATTCTCACATTAAAGTTGTTGGATGTCTAATGCTCTCTATATTTCCTTGAGGGGAACTAGTGCACTACTAGCAGGTTAGCCATTCCTATGGCAAATATGAATTTCTGTATTTTCCTTTTCTTTTATTTTTATGCTTCTTACAGTTTAAAGAGATAACATGAAAACATAGCACATCCCACTCCGGACACCAAGTTCATAATAACAATAATAAAAACAAAAAACAAACAACCAACCAACCAAAAAAAAACAAACCAAAAACCTCAACCATCTAAAGAAACAATTTCTTCTCAGTTTGTCTTTGCAACTGCTTAGACCTGAAACATTGAACATGTCTGGTCCCATTGTTTGTAGGATGGGAAACATAAATTTAAGATATTCATTATTTCACCTCTGGTATGACATGGACACAGAGTTTTGAGGTAATATTGAAGTTAAGTGTTACCCTGACTGTGCAATGGTAGCTGGCTGTGTATGATCACTAAATTAGTAATCCTCTGCGGTAACCAGAGAGTTTTTGAGTTTTGATCAGAAATAGAATTTTTAAAAAATATTTCTTAATATGAGACCATTAAAATTATTCTGTACTATATACTCAATGAAAAAAAAGAGTCAGTTATTATGTCTGTAATCATTACATGATTTTGAAGGTTAATTGGTAATAAAATCTGAAATGTCCAAGCTGTTACAATCATAACTATTATATCATTTTTAGAACAAAGATCACATAACTAGTGAACTATAACAGACCTCCCAGTTTTTATGAAATATGTCTCAGCGGGTCTGTTAATCTCTTCTGGGCCATCTGTCCTATTTGAATCAGAGAAGATAAAGACTTTTGGGATCAGGGAGAAAGTAGGGCAATGCATTCTGGGACATATCTAACTTAGGTAGAAATATCCAGGAGGAGCTGTTAAATAAGGATCATTGAACAGGGCACATGAATGACTAAAAGTCTGGCTAGAAGACTCCTAAAAGTGCAATTTTTTACACTGAATCTTACCACAGCTTGCTGAAGTTAGTAAGAGAAAAATTACAGCGATTGAAGTTTGGATTCCTCAGACTTTATCAGAAGTTACTTCCCTCATCTTCATGATACTTGTCTCTTGCCCATCATGCTTTTTGTCTTCTAAAGGAAAAAAAAATGTCCTTTTAATGTAAGTATGTACTGAAAAATGGCAATATAATTTAATGAGACTGTTGGTCTCAATTGTTGAGCCTCTGGCAGAGAAAGAGATTTTTGTTGGTTTTTTTCTCTTTTTTCCCTCTGAAAAGTGTATTCACGGTATAAAAATTTAAACAACCACTAAAGAAAGCAGCAAAATTTAACAAACCACAGAATTATGATAATGAAATTTACAAAAGCGTAGCAATTATGGGCAGTTTGGATTGCCCTGGTAGTAAAATGCAGCGACATGTAGAAGCAGGTGCCAGAAAGGCTCCAGCAAGTTCAGCTCCTCACCAGTGTTGCCCCTTGGTGCTCTGCTGTATCCATGCTCCCTTAAGGGCTAATCCTCATGCTCCCTCTGTCTCCACTACTAGAATGGTTTGCTGTTGGCTTATCAGTCTACCCCTGGGAAGAAGTACACAGAGACTTCTCTTTAATTGGGGCTATGCATTTCAGAACAGCTCGAGATATTTTAATGGCCTCCTAGATATCAGTAGGGAACCATACTTTTTATCAGGTTCAGCTATACAACAATGAACAACCTTTTCAGAGCCTGTCAGTGACGGGGAGTTTAGACTGCTGTATGTGCATTTGCTTCCCTTTGAATGCTCCATCTCTCTGCAAGTAATATTGTCCATCAAGGGAAAAGGACTTTTTATTATTTTAACTGTAAACATCAAAAGTTGGCTCTCATCTTTTCCCCTTTAACTTAGTACAAATAACCAACTAGTCAAAGAGCAAGAACTGCCTTAAACAAACTACAAAAGAATCAGAATAGCCAAAGGTGTAAAAAATCTGAGCTTCAGATGTGGCTCCCTGATAATAACATTGTTATGTTAAGCCACTGGGTTGACTAGACTAAAATCACATACCGAACTTTGCTTTTAAGCGCATCATTTCAGGGGCTGAATTTCAGACTTCAGCTTTCCTAAACTGTGAAACCTCTGTGTACAATATAGTTAAAATATTATTTTAAATTTAATTTGTTAAAAGATGCATTGTTTTTAGCTTGTGCCTTGGAATACAGTGCAATGCAATAAACAATATTTGACTATATTTGTTTAAAAATAATTCACACAGGCAACCATCTTTAAAACTAACAGATATACTGATAGCAGAGCTCTCAGTATTCGCAAATATTCCCAAAGCAGTATACTTCACATCATCTCAACAGTACAAATATACAAGCAATCAAGAAGAAAGACATTTTTCGTAACTAAAGACGTGGTGTTTTATGCAAACCTAGGTATATTTAGTTTTTGCTCTTGGAACTGAACACTGTTGAACTAGTAAGTAAGTGCAGTGGGAAGATTCTCACTGATGAGAGGCCACTTTGATTATAAGAAAAGAAATCTAAACACTGAAAAGCCCCAGATATTTTATTAAGTTACTTTGGCTTGTTGAGTTGCCATATATAAGCTAAATCAGTGTAACAGACCCATTGTGTACTCTTATCTCATGGCAAATGTGAAGTAAAACTTCCGCCAGACACCCAAATATTGGTCTTTTCAAAAATTTTGTTCCTTTTAATTATATGTTTTATTCCTTGTTTGCAATGGGTTAGGTATCTACACAAACTCAGTTTAAGCACATCTAACATGTGATAAGTCAATTATAGGTCTTAATGCGTATATCCTGTGCTGTTATGCGTCTAAGAATTATTCACATTCTTGTCTTTTAACTTGCTTTACAGAGGTACACTTGCCATTCCTTACCTTATTCTTACAATATTTATTCTCTTTTGCATTATTTTTTAATTACAGCTATGACCTTGCTTTTTCTATGACCTCACCATCTGGAAAGCCGATAAGATTACCACCAGATCAGAGACCAGTCATGTCTCTGGCACTAGGAATGTCACTAAAAGGAGGAGGGAAAATAGAAGGTAGGTATTTTATCTAATGCAATAATTCAATGTCAGATTGGAGCTGAAGGCCCCTCATGGCAGAGATTTCTCACCAGGGTAAGGATTCCTTCTACCACACTACAGCCCTCTACCCTAGATGGAGTCACTACCTCTAACCTACAGGTACCTCTAATCTACAGTGTCCAAGACAATCTCCTGAGATATCAGTCAAGGATCTAGAGCCAACACCTGGTGATTCTGTTTCTGTCTGTCCTTGCTCTAATAAATTTGTTAATTAGCTTAGAGATGAAAGGAGCCTATAGTATATTCTAAGGTCAAGAGAGACTGGATGACAATATTGATGGCTGAGCTTTCAGATCTCCTCCTGAAAACAGTCAGTGCACCTTACTTCACCTAAGGCTTATTTAAAGATGATCTGGCAGCAGTTGAGGACTAAAATGAATTTTCCACTGATGTCAGCCTGTTTTGAATGCATCCACGTTCCTCAGGTCACCGGTGGCACTGTCAGCAGCAGTTGTCAGTTCTCATGCTCCTGGACTTCCTGTCACCAGGCAGGAAAGAAAGTGTCAGCCTTATTTAAGGTAAGGATTACCAGATTCCTAAACACAGGTGTCATGGAATAATACGTTTACATGTTAAAATTTCATGCTCTTAGAAGAGGAAGATCCTTGGCAACTTCTGGAACAACTGGGCAAGAACGTGTTTTGTCAAGGGCTATTGCACTGCATGCTATTCTAGCTGGAGGCTATAATGTCTTGTGGAGGATTGCAGATAGTAGTAGTACCACTCAGCAGGAGGAAAGGGGAAGGTATTCCCAAAGACTTGAGATTATCCCAGTGAGTGTGTCCACACAGAAGTAGTGGATGATAGGCTGGGTCTTACATAGGCAGCTTCTAGATGATGCCAACCTGCACAGGTATTTGATATTTGGAAGTGATATGCTCTCATGCCCTGCTTTGGCCAGCTCATTATGGAGAAGATGAACATGCCCTTGCCTCGAGGAAAGCTGGCTAACCTCTGCAGCTTGTGCCATACCTGAAGGACTACACTCCCAGCGTGTGCAGACTGTACCCAGACACAGAGGGAGATTGATGTCTGAAGGCCAGACTTTCAGTTTGTCTCCAGCCATTACAGAGAATTTACACTGGGTTCAGCAAGGCTCCCAACCCTAATGAGCTTCCTCCAGCTACCTGCAGGGTCAGTGTGATGCCAGTAATTCTGCTGCTCTGTGTGGGCTGAGAGGGATTGGATATTCCCATGAGCAAGGACCTGTAAGAATATGACGTGGTGTGTGAAAAAAATAAGGTGTAAAAATTTAGGCCCAAATGCCTTAAAACATTCTTACAAATATTTCTATATTACAGTGTAATTGTGACTAAAAAGCCATATTTTAGTGGCATTTATATACATACTGTTTCCATCACATTCAGAATTAGGATACTTTAAGCACTTTAAAGCTTTCATGGGTTCTGCCTATATTATAGCTACTTAAGAGCCTTAAAGCTAATGATTATTTTGAATAATATTTTAAGGATTAGGTAGAAAAGAACTTGTGTTTTTGCCCTCCTTTGTCTCAGAAGTTCATCCTGACATGAAAAATAGGTTGTATTTGTTCCTACGGAAAGCAACCTCAATCCTTGCTTAGAGGAATAAAGTAATGCAGCTAAAAAAGGTCATAATTTCCCCAGCGTGTGTGGAAAATGGTACATAGAATGCACCTGTTTTGCATTTGTGTGCAAAAATTAAAACACGGTAGCAAAGACAGCAAAGTACCCATCCTTTCTGAAAGAGATCTGGAGAGCAACATAAAGCTCTGAGTTTCCCCAGCACTTCAGCTTGGCTCTTTTCCTACTCTCCCCTAAAGTGTGACAATTAAAAAATTATTTCAGTGGATCTCTGTCTGTCATTAGCCCTTGTGATCCCTCCTCAGAGATGAGGAATGATTAAAATCACCCCAGGAGAGTTAAAGCTGCAGCGAAAGAACTGTGTGATTACTGTGAACTCCAAAGTATTTTAAACTGGATGCAGAACAGATAAAATAACTTGCCCATAAGTGCAAATCAAGAGAATGCACATTTCAGTTGGGCTACAAAAGGGAAGCTAAACTATGTACAGTACAAATTCTTACGAGTTTTTTCCAAGAATAAAAATCAGGCAAAGTTTTCAGAGTATTTTAGACATTATTTTCATTCTTTTTTAAATTTCAGTTTATCTTGCTTCTTTAACACAGTTGCTGGATGCACTGCCTTAAATACCACAAACTGTCACATGCATACAATTCTCTTTTTGTACAATCTTCTTCAACAATGAAAGATCTAATTTCACCATTTCTGCTGTCTGCAGTGAATTTTTTTCACATAGCTCTAGATGGCAGTGCTGATAAACAACTAGTACATTCGGCAGGGATAGATTTTACTTGGTGAGCTGCTACAATTGATTTGGAGTCTTAACCTTTCCTCCACTTACCCTGTTTCCCACTCTACCACCTGCAGCCCTATAAACAGAAAAGACTTGCATGATGGAAGCCATCTGTACAGTAACTCATCTCATCAGAGTGCTGAAGAGCTGTTCTGCTCAAGTGTTATCAATGTCTTCCAACTCACTGTGTATTTTTCTTATTGCTAAAAACAATCCCAAGCATTCTCTTTGGCAGATTAGTAAGGAATTCAAGTAGCAGATGTTCAAATCACTTTTTATTTTTTGTATATTGAATCTCCATAAGGATACCAAGATCTGTTTCTTGGTTTTTGTGCTAAGTGTAGCAGTTCAATCATCTCTGCTCTACAGACAGCAACTAAGGAAATGACTGTGAATATATTATCTGAAAACCCATGTAAATTTTTTTTAAAATTATATTTAGCTTTCCTGGGAAATACCAAGAACAACATATACTGATTTTTATTCCTATGCCCCCATGAAAAATAAACATCACGTCGTAGGCAATACCTGAATACATGTTTACAAGCTACTGCTGCACAAACTTCCTTCAATCAAATCTCTCCCTAATGTACAACAAATAGAAATGTCTACCTGACATTCCTCAGTATAAATTCAGCTTACAAAGTTGTCCCCTGAAGACATAACTGAAGTTGTCTGATGGGATAAAATCTACTGGATTAGTTGGACTGCAAATCTTTTTGATAGCATACTTACTCTCTTTCTTGCATAGATATAGAATTCTCATTATAATTTATAGAATCATTGAATATGTTGAGTTGGAAGAATCATCACACATCAAGGTCATCGAGTCCAATTCCTGGCCCTACGCAGGAGACCCCAAGAGTCACACCATGTGTCTGAGAGCATTGTCCAAACACTTGAACTTAGACAGGCTTGGTGCTCTGACCATTCCCCTGGGGAGCCATCAGCCTCATGCAATTTCCTTGAGTCCTGTCACTGGTCACATGAGTGAAGAGATCAGTGCTTGCCCCTCCTCTTCCTCTTGTGAGGATGTTGAAGATCACAATGAGCTCTCCCCTCAGCCTCCTCTTCTCCAGGCTGAACAAATCAAGTGATTTCAGCTGCTTCTCAAATGGCTTCCTCTCCAGGACCTTCACCATCTTTGTTGCCCTCCTTTGGACTCTCTCTAATAGTTTAATGTCTTTTTTACGTTGTGGCACCCAACACTGCCCCTAGCACTTGAGGTGAGGCCACGCCAGTGCAGAGCAGAGCAGGACAATCCCCTCCCTTGCCTGGCTGGCCATGCTGTTCCTGATGTTCCCCAGGACACAGTTGGTCCTCCTGGCTGCCAGGGCACTGCTGACTCATGTTCAACTTGCCGTCAACCAAGACCCCCAGGTCCCTTTCAACAGTGCTACTCTCCAGCCTCTTCTGGTTGATACACACAACCAGCATTGCCCTGTGCCAGGTGCAGAATCTGGCAGTTGCCTTTGTTAAGCTTCATACAGTTGGTGACTGCCCATCTCTCTGATTTCTTGAGGTGTCTCTGCCCTCAAGTGGGTCGACAGCTCCTCCCAAATTAGTGTCATCAGCAAACTTACTTAGTATTTCTTCAGGTCCTGTGTCCAAGTTGTTAATGAAGATGTTGAAGAGAGCTGGGAGATGGATGGAGGCTCCAAGGATGGAGCCCTGCAGAACCCCACTAGTGACTGGTTGCCAGTCTGATGTCACCATTCACCATAACCCTTCCGTGCCTGACCTGTGAGCCACTTGCTCACCCACCACATAGCTTGGTTATCCAGATGTGTGCTGAACATTTTGTCCAGAAGGATGCTGTAAGAGATGGTATCAAGAACTTTGATGAAGTCCAAAAAGATTACATCTACTGGCTTTCCTAGATTAACTTAGTGGGCTACCCTATCATGGGAGGAAATCAGGTTCAACAAGCAGGACTTTTCCCTCACGACGCCATGCTGGTTGTGACTAATGACTGCATTGTCCTCCTGGTGTTTTTCAATACCTCCCAGAGTAATCTCTCCCATGATTTTACCAGGCACTGAAGTGACCAGAATAAGTAATTTTAGGTACACAGCCATTATGTAGGGTTCTCTCAGTAAAATATAGAGTGCCATGGGAGGTTCTAAAGCATTTTAATGGGATCTTCTACACTGGTAAACCTTAGAACACGTTTAAGCACAATTTTGGCACATGTTGGCTAGAACTTCCCCAGCAATTTCCATAGTTTAGGGATAAGAACCTTCCAGGAATCATTATCAGTGGGCAATTTGCTTTTAGAAAACTTATTTTGGAGGCAGTGAAATTATGCTAGCATGCCCACATATTTTTCTGTGCCAGTAACTTCAGTGCTCCAATATATTCTTGGACAAGTTTAATTTGCTCCCACAGAAATAACCTAAATTTTCAATGCTTTCTTTCTTTAAAGAAATACCTCATTGCTTTCAGGTCATAAGTTTGTGAACAGACATAGGTACTGCAGTTACAGAATCCAGACAAAAAAAAAAAAAAAGAAAGTTGTTGGAACCACATGGGTGTGAAGTTGATGAATAGCCTGGAGCACGAGTCTTATGAAGATTGGCTGAAGGAGCTGGGGTTGTTTATCCTGGAGAAAATGAGGCTTAAGGAGGACCTTATCACTGTCCACAACTGTCTAAAAGGTTTTATCCTGGTGACCGTGAGCCTTTTCCCCACAAAGTGACAGGACAAGAGGAAATGGCCTCAAGTTGCATCAGGGGAAGTGTAGATTAAATAGTAGGGAAAATGGCATCACTTGAAGGGTGGTCAGGCATTGTAATAGACTTCCTACGGCAGTAGAGGGAGTGCCATGCCTGGAACTGTTTAAAAAGGTGTCAGTGTGGCTCTTGCACTTATGGTTTAATGGTGATTGTGCTGGTACTCATGTGAAGTGGTAGTTGTGGTGGAGTTAACGGTTGGACTTGATGACCTAAGAGGTCTTTTTCCAAATTTAATGATTTAATGATTCTGTGGTTTGTACCCATCATTCTAAAGAACTCTTGCTGAAATATGAGGAATATTTGAGATTTTACTGAGAAGATGTCAAATTTATCACACTAATCAAGACATATCAACCAAATAAGGTTATTTTCCTTGAGCATGATACAAAAAAATGTTGATATTTGGTCAGAGAAAGTTTTTAACTTGGAAATCTTGGATGTCTACAACATAGTGATAAATTAAACATATAATCCTTGTGAATTTTGATTTACTGGTATTAAAATTACCACAAAATTAACATTTCATAAAACTATAGAAATAATTTTGTTCTTCAATCTTTAAGATCTTTAGGGAAGTTTCCCAGCATAACTGAAAATCATTATATTTGTTTTCAGTTGCCCTATAGGGTTAACCTATAGCCCCAACACAATATCAAGATATAGAAGATCATAATTTGTCAAATGCAATTCAGATCCTACTGGATCCATGTGCTTCAGAGCCTTCTCAGTTGAATGCTATTTAGCTGAGTTTCTGATCAGGTTTCTTGAAGGGAATCATTCTATAGTGTGTCAGTACTCACATGCAAAGGTGTCTGATAACCACATGTAATGATGGCTACAAAATGGCAGAAGTGTAGGTACTATTTTAACTTAATCTACCCAAGAGAAAAGCACAGAGGCATATCCTGACAACACAAGAATAGACCTTATTGCAACATGAAATCTGCATATTCAACTCGTAAATAGTGCAATGAAACTAGTACATAATACAAGATTGCAAGGCGTAGCTATATTCAGGCCTGCTGGAAGTGTTATCAGTAGATAAAAGTCACCATTTCTTCTGTCGTGTTCAACTAATAAAAACGATCTTACATGGGTTTTATCACTATTGACTAGAAAGCTAATACATTTTTTTAGAACTATTCAAAGGTATTTCTGACTAAAGAATAAACATTTCCTATCTGGAGAAAAGAAGGATATTGCTTTCTCTCAGGATATTCCTGCAGTCAGTTTCTGCGGTTAGGCAAATTGTGATGTTTTTGAAACTCAAAACATTGTGGATATCCATCACTTTTGATGAAGATTCTGATGGGAAGTCTTCTGAGAGTCAATAGGGACTGAAAGCAAGCTATTTCAGTTTTGGAAATGTCATGCCTAAAATAGTGTTTTAGAGTTAAATATATATAATAGATATCATACACTTTCTGTAAGATTGCACACTTATGCTCTAAGATTATTCATCTGCTCATAACATTAGCTTGAAAAAGCTTTGGAAAAACTTGACTTTCAGTATTAAGGTAAAAAACCCACAGCAGAGTGCTGCAAATATCCACACATACACAAGAGGATGCCTTGACAAGATTTTTAATTTTTGTTTCAATCACTGTAGAAATGAATTTCCCTGGTTAATATTCAGTCTTTGGGAATGGAAACAAACAGCTGTTCTGGCTGACCACAGTAAGATCATTCTCAAGCTAGATTTCATTAATAAGACACATAATTCCTCTCAGACACATAAATCTAAATAAATGTACTATGCCCTGTGTTTACTTGTCTGAAATAGGCATACCAGAAGGCCGCATTAAATATCTTAAATGATGACAATCTTATCAATTCTTTTGGCAGTTTTGTTTTATAATTTCTTAATCTTATCAGCTAAAGATTTTCTTAAATCAAGCTAAAATTTTCTGCTTAAGAGAGAATGCTCATTCCTTCTTATTCTGCCCTTGTTGGCTAATGAGAATAACTGGTCCCCACTCTCTTATAACATTCCTTTATGTGTTTGTAGGCAGTTATCATGGCTCCCCAGTGGTCATTATGTTTAGGTATTGAACATCTGCTCAAGAGTTTATTGATGCTGTAGATAGTACCATATCTGCTGGGAGTAATAGCACATTGCACTATGTGGCCATTGCGGGAGCCCTACCTGCAGGAAGGTCACTCAGTAGTAAATCTGAAACACCTACAAAATGCAAAGTCCTTACCATGAACACAAAGAAGGTATATGTTTCTTCACACATCGATGAATTAGACTGTTGCAAACCAAGAGGCAATATTTGTTAAAACCACAAATAATTGTGACAATTTTTTTTTTTCAAAAGAGGCAAGGATTTTATCTGTATTTGATCATGATGCTTTCATGGTGCCTCAAAACATCAGATAAAGATTTTACTTATTCCCAGACATTTTGTACTGAATTCCTATGAGGTCTTGACATTTCTATAGTACCTTCCATGCTTGAGAAGAAAATATTGCAAGCCCGACAGGTGTTGACAAGCAAAACTTTCATTAGTGAAGCATAGTATTAATTATAAAGTTTGTGTACATTGTTTGGATCCCTACTTTATCTCAGAGTAACTTTTAGGTAAGAAACACTTGATTTTAAAGTCTACAGTAGAAAAGAGAGGAAGTTTTGGACAAGTTTATAAGAAAATAGAAGGTGACTTTGAGCTAAGAGTATATCCTGATCTAGAGATCATTTCTCTTTTATTTATTAAATAATGCCAGCTACAAAATCACATTTAAATCCTCCACTGACAGGAAATAATTAGGTTAACACCAATAAAAATTACATGAAATAACTCAATCAGTGGGAATTTTTAAGTGGGACAGCAGGGAATGAAACCAAAAGGAAATAGGCCTTTGGGTTTCTTGAAATTTAAGTGAAAGACACATTCACACAGATGCAAATAATATCACACTTACAGAGTTTTGTATCATCTGTTATAGTAATCACTGTATCTACCAGCATGTAATGATGTTTCAGTCACTCTGCAGTTCTTTTTTTAAACTCATTTTCCTCAGTCCCTAAAAACATTCTATGAATGTTATAAGGATTAGGTAAGTCCAGGAAGCAAGGAAGGAAGGAAGGGAGGAAGGAAGGGAGGGGGGAAGGAAAGAAGGAAGCAAGGAAGGAAGGAAAGTATGTGAATATCTAAACGAGTAGTATCTGCTATTTTTAACCAGGAATATATTTTTAAATTAATTATCTGTTTCACCTTATTGTACAACCCCAAAAATGTGTGGCCGTGTACCGTGATAAAGATGTGACACCTAAGCTGAATATTGCTGTACTGTGTTTATGTACTGATAGAGCAGTGGGGTGGTGTCTTACTCTATGTAAAAACTGCTGGCAGATTAGCAGCCAAAACGCTGAGAGCCTTCCAATTTGAAGGCATGGGGTGGGCCAACTGGCACAGTATTTATGAAAGGGACATTCAAACTATGCACATTGCTAAGCTGCCACTGTGAATGAAAAAAAGAAAGACAAGCAAAGTGTTATTGAAGCAAAGCCTAGAAAAAGAGCATCAAAGAGATTGGAACAATGAAGGGCTGCTTTCAGAATGGGATCATGAAAGCCTGAAGCCCTGTGGCAAGGCTGGCAGGTGGACACATGCTGCTGCAGATCACAGCAGCAGGACACGCCATCAGGATACTATACAGAGTTGGCAAGGTTGTTAGAATCCAGTTGGGGTAGATTAGAAGCCCTGCAGAGAAAGGATTAGCAGCTATGAGCATAGTTTGGACAGCAGGAAGGTGAAATGAAAATCCACAGTCAACCTATATCTACCTTTGTGCTTTTTTCCTCCTTGTTGTCAGTGAAAAAGAACATCGTGAATGAAACGTTTTAAAGTTTCGTTTGGACATGTCAGTCTAGAATAGAGTTCGTACTCTATTCTATTCCCAGCTCAGGGGACTGAGAGCATTGAGTCTGTAGTGGGTAAGGAGAGAAAATCCAGGTATCTATCTTCCACTCCCTCTGGTGTCTTGTTTTCATTCAAGACAAATCTTGGAGTCATCAAGACCATTTAAGTTTCTATGGAAATACTATAAACAGAAAACTATAGGCACGTAGAAGCGAGTGCTCTGCATGTTGTTTTTGATTAGTTTCTCATAGATACACTAGAAATCCGGCATGTATGACTAGAGATCTGGGATGTGATGAGAATTCACAATGAATTGCATCAAAGACCCATGATCATGTTTTGGTGCGGACTCTCAACCACTCCAAGTTTAAGTCTCCTTGATGACTTAAGGTGCAGGAAATTTCCAGTTTTCTGAAGTTTGGCTAGCCTTCTGCTGTGGTTTCAAATTTGAGGGCCAGGCAGGTCCTCTGCATTACTACCTCACCAAAGAATCTGACCTCTTTCAGAGTGAAGCTGAAGTTTGCAGGATAATCCTTCTCCCTTCCTATTTGGTCTTTATTGTCCCTATAGGGAAATGGAGTGAATAACTGGAAGAAAATACCTCTAATGATAAAGCTCTCTTCTGGTGTTTTGGGGCAGAAAGTGGGAATGTGAGAAAACAGGAGCTCCCATCTTGTACACAGGGATCATTTAAATTCTAAGGCAAAGCACTCACTTCAGTGCATATTATCAAATAAAAATAAAGCTGCTGTAAATCAGCTGTATTTTTTTTTTTTAATTTAACTAACAGGTCTTACCCAGATGAACCAGCACAGCTAGTTACATGATAGTTTGTATCAAGCCAATAACAATAATGTTTATACTGATTTTATATCATGAGGCATATGGACTGGTTTTCTCTTATGACTCAGTTCATATAGTAACAGGTCAGCTCTGAAGTAAATGAATAAAAGTCCATGTGTGTTCAGAGAAGTATTCATTTTACTGCTTGCCTTTTCATCTGCTCTGAATAGTGATTGAGGACTTTTAAAACTATATATAAACATTGCTGATAGGGACTTTTAGGTTGGATCTTTCCATTAGAGTTGAGATATGGCAACTCTAATGGATATGCTAGTGAACTCTAGCATCTGCCAAACCTAAAATTATCCAGGTATACTTTCCCACATTTTTCTACTTGCAAGTAAAACATAAGTTATTCTAAAGGATTCAGGTGAGTTCCTGCAAATATCACTGTCTAGGTATTCTGATATACTTAAACCTTTTTTTTGTGACTGAATCTCATCCTTCCATAAAATTACTGATTACATACTCTGATGTGAGGGGAGGTGATTGCTGAGTATTATTTTTTTGTTTGTTTATAGTTGTTGCTCTCAGTGACATAGCTCAGCCTCACTAAACCAAAACTTGTCCAAATCTTCCTTCCTGTGTCAGTATGAACAATATAATCATTTTACTTGGAATCTTAAAGGCAGCTTAAACAGGGGTATCTTGAGGTCCTTATGCTCACACTATCATCTAAGGATTATTTTCTACATATTTTTGTAACTGCAAAGACATGTCTTTTATACCTTTCCAATTAAGTAATTCTGCTAAAGCTCACTGATTTCAGTTTGGATAACTTTTATACCTTCTTTATCGCTAGCAACCCAATTTTCTCATCCACATGCATTCAAAATAATGCTGCACATCTATTTTCCCTCTCCCTTTTTTCTATATTCTTTACAGCTCCCTTTCTTTCTGCATCATACTCTGTAAAAACCTTGTTAGCTTTGTTTTTAAGAATGTCCTGCCTCCATCTTTCATCTGTTATTTGCCACTGAGAAATTGAAATTTACCTTGAATACAAAATGCTATGCCCAGCCTCAGCTGTTACATATCCAAAGCAAACACAATGACACTTGCTTCCTGGTTTTCAGTCCCGTCAGGGAAGGGATCCTCATTAAATTTCTGCTAAACTACATCACTACCATTTTTTACCTTTCTTAGAATTTTTGCTTGATTGGATACCAACAAGAGACTTAGCAGTGGTAAGCCACTGACAAGAATTGTGGTGACAAGTGTTGTCCCTTTGTTTTGCTGTAATTCCCCTGTGTTTGAATCTGCTCTTTTTTGTCTTATGGTTAAATAATAACTTGTTATTTTGGGAATTTTTTGATTCAGTACCTTTCACAAGAGGACATGGGAAATTATTAAGGTTCCTAATTGCTAACCATAATTCTGATAATTAGAATCAGTATTTGCAACAATACTATGCCATCCTGTTTTGTTTATCAAGCTGTACCATCATTTGATGAGATTATACAGAGATTTAACAGCTTTATCATATTTCACTTTCTTACACCAAAGAAGTATGAACTATACATGGGAGGTGTATGATGGATTCAGTTTATATTTAATTAGAAATTGAAGTTAAAAGCCAAGAGCCAGGCAGGAATAAACTGCCAGGTAAGGTTGAGGCTGCTATAAACCTGATAAGGAAAGAAGTGTGGGGTTTTAAAATGAGATTGCGGGAAGGGTGGCTATGGGTTTCTGTAGTGACAAACTGTACTTACAGATTCTAAGAGCCCCTGATGAAAAGCTGTTCTCATTCTCTAATACTTTATGGGAACACTGCAGCCTCTTGGAATATTTTTCAAGCAAAAAGACATCATCATGACAACACTGGGAAAAGAAGGGCAAAAAAAATTTCTTTCTGGTAGGGAAATAAAGACATCTTAAGCTCGACTTCAAAAGCTCTCTACAGCAAACAGTAGCTGTGGAGATACCGTTTCATCTTTGCCTCTGGGATATTATTAAGCCTTTCTAGTAGCTTTAACTGCAGGAGAAGGGATTACAGAAGTTGCTGCTGTGTAGCTGCCTGACATACAAATATCTGGAAAAGCACAGATCACGCTTTTGTACAAGGGCCACTTATTAGACAGCACTGAAAGCTTAACCTAGAATGAATAGCACACCACACTGCTAGCTGCACACAAACAAAAACCATGCAAGACCCTCATGATTCATGCTGGCTTTTTAAGTGCTTTGGGTGAATATTCAGGCTCCCGGCTTCCCTTTCGTCATGGCTGTGTGTACAAAGATTGGTGCTAATTGTGGCTGTGCTGTTTTGGTACAGAGAACCATGCCATGCCATTCACCCTGCTTCAGTTCAGGCTGTGTCAGCATTTCCATGACAAATCCTTACTTTCAAGGGTTTACAGCTTAATCGGAGCAAAACCCGCAATTGGCTGAAATGACACACACTGTTCCTGTGCTAAAGGCTTTGTGCACAGGAGCCAGAAACACAGAGAAAGAAATTATTTCAGGTGCTTCTATTTACTTCGAGCTGCTGCTTTGGCCTGGTAATGGCTTTGTATTCCAAAATGGAATGTATAGGGTCAAGATCCTTATTGTGAGTTGTTACATTTTAAATGGGGGGAAAAAAAATCAAAAGAACTGTATGGTTTTTTCAGTGCTTTTCAGCAAATCACTGAGGATTTTGCAAGATTAGCCTGGTGAATCAGGGATTGGAAAATAAGTTTCAAAGTGGCAGGAGTCAGTTTGGAAACAGATGTGCTCAAAACAAGACCAGTTTCACTCTGTTAGTCCTAAGAGACTGTATTAGACTGAACAGCCATGCTTTCTAGGCATCGACAGAAATAAGTCTCTGGCAGTGTGTAGCACATGATGTCCTTAGCATCTGCTGCACCCTGTCAAATCTCAGGAACCTGCACAGAAAGACAGATTTTGTTTTTTAAAGATTAGCATGAAAAAGGAAAGTCACCTCCTCTAAAGACCAATAAGAAACAGTTTGATGGTATAAAGCAGGAAATCTGTCATGGTCAGAGGACAGCCACTGCAATGAATAGTCCTTAGGGCAGCAGTAGCAAGTGGTTCCTGGCCAAAGGTAATGAAGAGCTTGGTGCTTCAGCGTGACCTGCGTAAAATCAGACAGGTGAATAATTGTTTGTAGGTTTGGATATAAGCTTGGTATTTTTCCATATGCATAAGTCAAGTGCTGATGGTGTCATTTTTATTCTTAGGGAGCTGATCTCTGACCTTTGCAATGCTTATAAACAGAATTCTTGTTATGAACTTGAGGGAATCAAACTTTTCTTTCATCCCACATGCAGTATAAATGTTGAGGGATTATATGGCCATTGAATCTCAGCTATTTACTTCTATGATTAAAGTAAGGACAATATTCGGTCTACACTTAGATCATCACTTAATCTTGCAGGATTCACTCAATTCACACAACACCTTTCTCACTTTTCATCTGCAAAAATTGTGGGAGACCTGACACACTGGGAGTTGGTTCATAAGCCATTTGAATACCTCATGTAAATATAAATCTTCAGAGAAAGATTTTAATTATAATTCAAGTTATTTTTAATATTTCAAATAATGGTATATAGCAAAAAATGCTGTGAATCTATATCTTCTAAGTGACTATAAAATCTACTTCATACATCAATTTTTTTCCTATGTGAACAATACAAAATTGTACATTTTAGAAGAAATAATTGATGAAAATATAGCTAATATTTAGATTTTGAAAAGGAAATCAGATTAAGTGGGAAAAGTTGTCATTTAATTAATTGAAAAAAGCATAATTAACCTAGAAATTGAATTCCTGTATGAACTAGTGGTTAGAAATGAAACAGCTTCTATAAATAACTATTTGCAAAACAGGTCCAAACCTCCACTTTGAAGAATTTATTATTGGCTTTAGTATGTTCTCTCAAATGCAACTTTAAATAACAGAGCACTTTGATGAATAATATATATGAAATAGAAATTAATAAACAATCTTAGATGAAGTGAAGAACCGGAAAAAATATTCTACAATTCATTAAGCTGTTTCTTTCATATGACAATGAAATAATTGTGAAATAAAATAAAAGATATAAGGAAGAGAGTATTGCTCTTGCAGTATTTCTCTCGCAATACTGTCCTTTTGCTTTGTCTTAACTCTCTCATGCTGTGTAAAAATTAATTGACTGACATGATATCATCAGACCAAGCGGAAATGGAAATGTTGACATGCTATGACACTGCTATTTTTCCACATATTTATAACTGAATTCTCTGTTTCTTGTTTGGTAGATACAACAGTGGGGTTTAGTACTATCAGAATACTGCAAGCTAGAAAAATCTTTGATCGTTATAAAAGTGAGAAAATTGTCGAGCAACTCTTAAAATAAACAAACCAAAAAATTAAGTTTAAACGATTTAAAATCAAACCAGAGCACTGAAGAGACAAAGGGAAGGAATGGCACAAGTGGTGGCACAGCTCTTTGGCATAGCATCCCTTCTCCATTGACTCTTGAAAGGCAAGACCCTCTCATGGGTGTACAATGTCCATATAGGGGTTGTCATAAAAGGAAATTGCATGTTCTACCAATTCCAGTAATCTGAAATTCTGGGGGTTTCTGGGCCAGGACCTACTTGACATTGTTCTACATTTTAGAGAACCAACAATGGTCATGTTGATTGTTGATGGTCCAGAGATGTCATAAACAGAAATCAGGAAATTGTGAAACTTGCTTTAACACCCCACATTTTCCTTCCTCCTCTGTTCTTCTTCCTTCTTTCTTTTTTATATTCATCTATATATTTAATACTGTAACTATGGGATCAAATGTTTGCACTTGTTCTTTCCAGACTGGAATGCCTTCAAAGTAGACAGGTCTTAGTTATTGACTTCATATCAGAGACATCTGACTAAATCTGAATACTGTTTTTACACAGCATGTCAATCTAGAAGCTTAATGTTTCCCTCTGATTTTACAGTTCAAGAATCTGTAAATAATTGCAACAATAACTTGTAGATTTTACAACACTTCCAAGAAAAATGGGGTACTTTATATACAAAATTCTTGCAAAGACAAGGAAAAGTCCTTTAGGCCAATAGCCAAGCTAGTACATTGTAGAAAATTAATTTTCATGCTTGTGCTTTCAACAAGAAATATGTCACTATGTAGAAATTGTATGAAAAGGATAATAATTTCCTTTACAATAATGTGTGCTGAAGAGAAAAACTTTTATAAACACTTTAGGCACAAATGTAGTCTTTATTTGTCTCCTTTGAAAAACTGAAATACATTTAAAATTACCTGGTGTAAATGATGTAGCATATTAGGATAAAGAATTCAGCATTTTTAAATCAATGTGGTATTAGATTTTGCAATAGGGTTAACATACTGCTTAAATGAATTTAATTGCTGAATTAAATTTAATGCATTTCAGAGAAAATGTGGAATTTATATCAAATTCATATCTTAGGTTGACCATAAAAGCCAAACACTTGTAATTTTTCTCTAATATGAATACGATAGTTTCCATTTTTCTTTTTCAAACTAGGTGTATCAATAAAATACAAAATAATAGACATTCTAGCAGTTTGAATTCCTGCAAATGTATTATTTTACAAAATCTCATTTTCTTTAAATTATATTTTCCTTAGGATTACCTAATCAATAATAGTAAACAAAATCTACAAGAAAACTGACAGTGATATACTATATTTCTTATATTAGCCAAGCTAAGAATATAAATAGACATACTAAAAATGTAAATTTCTTGATAATTTGCAGTACAGTGTATATTAAGGAAATTGCCAGTATTTCCTTCAAAATAGCTTTATATGTAAAATTTTAATATGATTTTTCTTGCTTTAAAGTAATAGTTTCCTTTCCTAATAGAAGTTTTAATTACTTTGTCTAGTCAGACATTTCATGTTTCAGAAATTGAATGGTACTTTGAATACCTAAGATTTTTTTTTTTCTAATCTAATGTAATTTGTGGATGCTTGAATTAAAGTTTTGCTTTTATTTTAAAACTAGGAAATCCGATTTCTACAAGTTGTATTGCTAGTAATACTGTAAAATTATTAAATTAATTATTAATAACTCTTGGTTTTCACATATCTACTTTAATGTTCTGCTAAGGAAATTTAGATGGTTTTAATATTATCTTTTAAATTTTAAAGACTAAGGAGGTTAAAATATGTAAATAAAAAATAAAGAACACATAAGCCAATAAAACTACTTATGGTGTTGAGATATTCAGTGGAAAATAATATTTATTGTTCAGAATTTGTAACACAAGAAATCAATATGAAGACTGACATACTCGTATTTTATGTACAGTTGAAATACATAAAGATGGTGCCTATTTAGTACGCTGCACTTCAGTCTTTGAATGCTGGCCTGCCTATATACTTTTAAAGAATAATTACTTACTTCTTAGTACCCTAAGAGGAAAAATCAAAATGACAAAGTTTCTCTGAAAAGATCTGCAAAAAGCTAGCTGTCTATAGAAAGAGTGGGAATGATGTCAGAAAAACTCCTAGTGTACTGATGAATTGTTCAAAATCAATTTTAATTTTAGGAACAAATACAGGGAGAAAAAAGAAAGTAAAGATTAAATGCAAAGAGAAATCATTCAGTGAAATGATCTATGCAGCAAAAATGTAAAAGGAAAAAAATTTTATGAGATTCACTCTCATAAATTGTAATATATAACCTTCAGTTTACTCGTGTACCATAAAGTGAAAATTTTTTATACCATATATTTAAAATTATGGCTTTATCTGTCAGTGGTGTACTCAGGTAATGGCAGCTGATATGTCAATAGCCCTGGTCATATTTCTCCAAGCCCAAGGAACAGATACAGGATCTTTTTGGGGCACTAGTGAAAACAAGACTGTCAGCAACATTTCCTATACGTCTTTTAAAAAGGTACAGCATGTAGCTCTTCTAGCACAGCTCTGCAGCAATGAATGGCCTTTCAAGTGAGGCAAGTGGTACCATGTTATGATAATCAAAGCTCTGGAACAAGAGTTAGAAGCACTGGGAAGGAGATGGAGCAAAGCTTTAAGCAGCCTGTAGTGAAATGCTCTGCCCCCAGGTATCTTCTGTAGCATCTATTAGAAACTAAAAAGTTGTTCAGCACTGTCAAACTAAGTAGTGAGGGTGGAACCTGTAAAGTACTGGAAGCACTTCTGAAACATCTGCTTCAGAAGGAAAATAAGAATGTGGAAGAAGTAGAAAATATTAAGATACGTGAATTAGTGCTAAACATAAATCTCCATTTTTGAAGACAAGAAGAAAGACTCACAATCCACATATATGGAAAAACACTAGAGGCATAACTTTGTATAATGAGAAATAGAAAGAGAGGGGAAGAGGGAGATTAATTTGCCCCCTAGAACTGAGAAAGTGCCTCTGGCAAAAATTCTCTGGAGTGTGTCATATCTCTAAGCTGGTGCACACAGCTCAGAGATCATACGAAAGAAAAATCTGGACAAAGAACTGTCCCAGACTGGGATAGTCCCGTGGGCACAAACTGGTCACCAGCACTGCTAAAAGATTCTTTCTGTCCTGAGGAAGTTAGCTTGCAGGCATGGGACATACAAACAGAGATTTTCAACAGGGACTCTGAAGCATCTGTGAAAGAATTTAAAGCTGAATATAATCTAGTATTATGATTATGTTTAATTTTTCTTAACTGTTTCCATCCTTCAATCCTCTACTCAAGGTGGGTTTGCGTGAACCTGACAACTGTTCCTCAGTCATCCCCGGAAGCAGTGGGTAAGTCAAAGTAAAATGATGTGCACAGATCTTCTCTTGGAAGAGCTCTCTGTCAAAGCAAAGTTAGGAGACCCAAGGCACTCCGGAGCTGTAGTTGCTCTTGAGAGAAACACTGTAATACTTAGAGCCACAGTCCTAGAAGTCCTGTCTGACAAGCATCAGTCACTGCAACACCTGCAGGGAGAGTAGCATGGTTTTGGACAAGGCTTGAAGCCTCTCCTGATTTCCTCTGACAGATCATATCAGCTTTATCAACCAAATGGAGTATTTCAGATGGTAGAGCAGAGCATGCATTTTCCCAAGGATCATGTCTTCCATTGTTCAGCACTGGTGAGCACAAGCCTCTCTTCACAGGCTGCAATAGTGACTCCTGGGTACCCTAGGAGCAGATGCCTTTATAGCAGTGTTGTTACATGAGAACACCTTTTGTACCACAGAAACGCTGTGAATAATTGCCTGCAAAGAAGACATATTGCCTTTTCTTGTGTGGGAGTATCATATAAGGACCTCTGACAGTATGGAGACTGAGTGCTGAGGTTTATCACAGCATCATAATTTTTTAAACTCAAATAATGCAGTGATGCAGGAAAAAAGGGTGAATTAGTAAACAAGGAGCTTTATCAACACAGTAGTAGTACAGTATGTGTACAGTACAGTGCAGTGCCATACATGCCATGTGCCATTCAAAAAATGTCAATAAAAATAA
This sequence comes from Aleadryas rufinucha, assembly GCA_013397815.1. NCBI lineage: Eukaryota > Metazoa > Chordata > Aves > Passeriformes > Aleadryas > Aleadryas rufinucha. The sequence continues at coordinate 1,979 of VZTH01015652.1, read as the reverse complement.
GGCCTTTTAATATTATTTTTGCATAAGTGGAATTAATGCACAAGTACATTATAGTTGTTAATAACCAACTGAAGCAGCAATCCGAGTGGTAAATGACAGAGCTCCATTTGGAAGAGGTAGTGAGAAGGATTCTGACAAATCTCCAATGAAGAATCAAAGATTCTTAAGACTATAAATTCATTTTGACACAAAATTTGTACAACTTTGCAAGTGCCAAAATGAGAAAAAATTCATTAAAATTTGCAAGTTTAAAAATTATGTGAAAATGGGGTGTATGCATAATTTGAGGAAACAGATCTTTCCTTTATATAAAGTTTATGTAAGGTTTCATGTTAAACATAAGCACCTTGCTACATTTTCTATCATTCATATTTCTGAATTACCTTTTTTTGTGAAGAGGGAACTTCATTGAAAATTCTTAAGCAATTACTGTGGACTGCAATTGAGTTCCTGAAGACTGGTATGAAAAGTGCTGAAATTCATTAAAATCATGAGATTATTAGCTCCTTTAAAACCTTCAGTAACATTTTCACATCTTTATTAAAAAGAAATGCCAAATGAGTTAGCCTGTAGGAAGGGATAAAACTTTGAACAGAGGTATTTATAAAGATGCAGTTCTATGATCTGCAGTAACATTTCAAATGCCTTTTGTCTCCACCACAGAAATAAGCACTCAGTTTATTTTCCATTTGTCTTTTGTTGTTATTTGCAAATTTACTTCCATCAAAAGTTACAAATTGTTCATTTCTTCTTCTTTTTTTTTTCTCCCGTTTTCCTTCACTGGTGACATATATACAGCTGTTCAATCCTTCTGAGTCATTTTGAAACCTGTGAGAGACTGCTGCAAGCAATATCTTCCCTGATCATAACAATTTGATGTAGAGTCATTTCCTGTGCAGATCTAAAGAGGAAAGTAAATTGGAATTTTATTTCAGCTGGGAAGAAAGCAGCAGTGCCAAATACCTGAAGTCATTGAAGACCTGATTTCAAAGATGATCTTAGGATTTAGGACCCGGGACATCTGTCTCATTTAGGATGCTGCTGGTAATTGGCTACCAGATGTGGTTGCATCCCTTTTGGGCTGGTAGAAAGGTAGCAGAGCATGAGGAAAGGCTAAAGTTGCAGAGTTAGCTTTGAAGTGGTAAAAGCAGTGCTAAAGACTGAAAGAAAATACATGCCCTCAGCTCAGAGATGTTTTAATGTAACAATGACATTTTTTAAACCAATTTTGGAAATAGGTGTATACTCTTAATTAATTAATGTACTATTCCCTGTTTAATCCTGTGGTGTAAAGTTTAGCAATTTATTAAAAATAGTGCCATAAATGTAATCCTTTTATCTTTAAGTAAATAGGTAGTTCAAATATATTAATCTGTTTTTGTTACCCTGTATTTTCATAGTACATACAACACCCACCTGCCCCCTAAGTTATTGGATCTTTCTGTGTTAGGCAATATACTGAGTACATTCAGATGTAATGAACAGAGAAATCTTGTTCTACAGGGCACACTGTAAAAAATGACAACACGAATGTACAACAAATAGAACACTAAACAGTAAAACTGAAGTGTTGTGTGTTGGAAGACATTCAGACATTCACAATGAATGTCAACTGCCTTATGACATTTGGCATGTTTTTAACATCCTCTTAAGCACTGGAAAATACAGATAGAAATGTGCTAAGAGTTTTCTGGTACAGATAGAAAGCCACAGCTCCAGCCCTAACATCAAAACTCAGGAAACCTGCCCAACTTTCATTTATCTGCTTACCAATTTGGGAAAAAATGGGGTAAAATATGTCAGCTAGAGATCAAAACCAAGCATGAGTTAACTGTATCAAACCATTGAAAAAAAAGCAAAACCCTAAAAGAAACCCTGACCTTCCAGCGTGGTGGAGATATAACAGTTGTATCTGGAAGGAATATGGAAAAACTTTTTTTTTACTTAATAATAGGAAGTTGACACTGCCCTGGAAGGGG
>VZTH01015648.1:242828-276748 GCA_013397815.1 Aleadryas rufinucha | reverse complement strand
CAAATACTGAAGCTAATGGAAAAAACAACAAGTACTAAATGTAGGGTATATTTTTTCACTTTACACTTGATAAAATATATTTGGTTTCTTTGCAGTAGAAAACAGTTTTCTGAAAACCTCAGGGTTTGTTTGCTTTCAGTCTAGAATAAGTCTGAGGGGAGTTAAGAGCCTGAAAACCCAAGTCTGACAAGCTTGCAAGGTTTATGTTTCCAAAGATAGCTTTAACTTCTTCCTCTTCATACTGTCATGTAATAATCCCACAACAATGGTATTATTGAGGTTAAAAGGGCAAAAATCCAAGACTGATACCTTCTGTGACTCAATAAAAGGCACACGCCAGCAATCTTAAACAGTTGAGCAACAAAGATTATTGAACTACCTAGAGCATAACAAAAAGTGCTTAATTATTTACAACTGCTTAAAAGAGAAAGAGCTTGAGCTCCTGTCAGAGCCCTAAGAATGGAATTGTCTTTACTGGAATGTTATTGCAAAGATCATGCAGTATAAACTCTACCATGTGAATCCATGCAGCACAATGGAACTTTAACCCATTTCTTTTTGAAAGTGTGCTTAGTTCGGTGTTTGCTACTCTTGCCTAAAACAACTCCATATGGGTCCAAATATTTTCTGAACTTAATGGAAAAAGTTGGAAGCAAACCACCACTATTCCAGTTAAAAAAGAACTGTAAGACTTGGTCTTTTTTTCTAATCTTGAAATAGTCTAAAATTGCCTCTGCAATAGGGAAGTTGCCTTAATATTCAGAATAAAAAAATGAAAATAAAAATAATTTTAAAAAATAATTTTTAAAAAGGCGTGATAATCCCTCCCCCTAAAGATATCCAAGAATTATGAGCTCACTGTGTGGGTGAAGGGGCAGACAGGGCTCCACACGAAGACAAAGGTCTGGGCAGCATACAATCCCCCATAGCTCCATGCAGTTCTCTCAGCATTCTCAGCCCACGTCCATTCCATTTCCAAAGGCCATGCTGAGATCCAGGTTAGTAGGTTAAAGCCCTGTGTTTAGTCACACTTCAGAAAACCAAAAACCTTTTCAAGTAAAAAAGAACAAGGTTTGGGTCACTGACTGACATTTTCACAAAGGATTTTCTCCCAGACAAAATGAGAAGTGATGTCTTTTTTTTTTTTTTAATGGCAGCTTGCAGCAGAATATCATGAGTTACTGAGTTTTATCAAAAACCTTTCACAGCAGACACAATTAAAAATTTATATGAGGTTAAAAGTTTCTCATCATGAGATCTTGAAGCTACTTGTGCTAAGCCAAACAGGTATAGCTGTATTTTAAATAGTTAAGATTTTTGAGGCTGAAAGCAAGACGTCTTGAAATTGTGTAGATTTGTCAAGCTGTGATTTACCCAAGTGACAGCAGGAGAAACCCACCATTTTACTGCTATAGAAGATAACGGTCTCTTTTTTCCCTTTATTTACAAAACACCCTATAACTTTTCTGCAAGAAAAAAGTTTATATTACAGGGTAAGAATCATGTTAGACAACCACAGCACAGTGGTGTTTTCAGCGACAAAGCAGGCATCAGCCTTGAAGCTGTCCACAGAACTGGTTGATAAAAAAAGGAATTCCTGAGATATAGGAATTCCGATGACACTTTTTAATAAAAATTGCTAAACTTCCAGAACATAAAGTTTGATTATCAAGACAAGCCTGCCACTGTTGCAAGTAAACCTGCACAGCAATTCAATCGTACATACCTCTAGGTGATGCAGACCAAAAAATACTTCCCAGGGCTCTAGGCAAATTAAGGCTTATTGTGAAATACTGGCTATCACTGATAACACTGCAAAAATAAGGGAGCAAGAAATATCAGGGTATATAGAGCAACTCAAGTCCCTAACTTTTTACTTATTTACTAAAAAACCCAAAACTTTACATACTGACATAATAACTGATATGAAAAGGAATAAAAAGCTGGTCAACCAAAGGTAGAAGCACTTTGCAAAGATTTAAACTGGTGATGAAGTTCATGTTCCACTGAGTTCTGCCCCTGAACTTGTGCCACTATCTCCCATGCCTGGTAAGAGACCTACCTGGATGATCATTCTGAGATGGGCTTTCTGAGTTTGCTCTGCTAAAGCTATTTTACTTGAACACAGTCAAGCTCCCAGACATGAGCTGCTTTGTGGAACCCAAGCTGCAATCCTTTATTTGAACTCTATCTTTCAAGTGAGGGACAATGTGGTATTTGGGTTTGTTTGGTTTTGTTTCTTTGGGGTTTTTTTCTGAAAGGAAAGGTATTATTTGATAGAAGAAAAACAAACAAACAAAATCAACCAACAAAACCAAACAAACCACACTCATCAGGTGTCTCAGTTTCTTCCCACAGAAGAATGGGAGAATGGATAATCTCAGTTTTCTTTAGCATGACACTAGAGAGACATGGTAATAATGGGTTTTGAGAGAAAATAAGAAAAAATGGACAAATTTGACAGCACTGAGCACTGAAATTACAGACTCAAACAGTTCTGAAGAGTTATCAGAGAAAGCATTTTCAGATTAGACTCTAGAATCTAAAAGGCTCTTTTAAAAGTTGTTTTATTTTCCTACCCAGGAGTTTCTATAATTAGCTAGCTACAATTAGGACTATTACGTTAGTCAATGTCAGCACAATACTTTTACAGAAGAGTTTAAAAAGCCAGGCGTACACAAAAATTGTTATAACTAACAAACTGGGTTTATTACTTAAGAAATGGGAAATATTTGCAGTTTTATTTCTAACTGCATTTATCACAGAAATTAAAAGCAGGAATTTAATACTCTAGCCTTACATAGACTTCTCCCTTGCTGGCTAACAAAAAGTTAATTTACACTTCCCTGTGCCTGTGTGAAAGGAAAAATACGATCTATTCATGCACACTAATGGGTTATAAATTAGTATATTTGAGGGAAAGAACCTTCCATAGGTCTAATTGTAGACAGCACAATGAAAAAAGAATGGACAACACAAGGTGCAAGTTATGAGACAGAAACTTGTAATTACAATATTTAATTACATTATACAGAAATGAAACGATTTCTCATCAAATATTTTTTTCAGTCTTACTCATTTTTTCTCAGAACAATAACATAGAAGTTAGAGAACTTCTATGAAGAAATTATGTATTTGAAATAATACACAGGAAAGATAAATGATATCAAGGACTTCTGTTTATGCTTTTGCATAATACATAAGTAAATGGAAATGCTTTTTTAATTGATGAACAGTTAAGCTGTGAAAGTCAATGACCCACGGCTGTGCTAAGCTTATAAGGACTCAGGACACAAACAGACATGTACATAGGAAGGGAAATATTTAATGCATTTACAATAATTATTTATCAAAATCTGAAGTGGCTTTTTCTTAAGATAATCTCTACTTCTGTGAATTTAGGAGGCAATACCTGGTATATGCAGTTTATCACAAAACATCTCTATAACTTTACTTTTTTCACTGTCATATCCTGTACAGGATCCTGGCTAGGGTTGGCAACCACAGTAGATAGGTCTGTCATATACATTAGGCAGCAGGAAACTAAAGAAATTTTTAATGACACAAATAAAGACAAATTTCATTCTGACAAATACAATACGGCTTTAGACTCTTCTTTTAGAGCTGGAAAACAAGGAACAATATCTGAGCACTAGCAAGAAAACTAAATAATATGAACACTTATGCATCTATTTGCTGTAAAATAATTTCAGTTTGGAAATCAGAAATAAGAGATATCTTCCGTTTATTTACTTTATTACTGTATAAGTTGTTTTCCCTATTATTGCAGTGCTACCTAAGGTCAGCTAAATCAGGATTCTAGTCTCTCTCCTCAAATTGCTTTCATTTTGAAGGTAAGATACAACAAATAAGTGAGACAAACTTTCAAACTGTGAGAAAACCTGTAAAAAGAAGAGCCAATAGCATGCATATTAAAGGCTTCTCTTTAAGCTCACCCTTTACCCAACCTCAGCTACCTTTCTGCTTCTCTCAGTCAAGCAGACAAAACATACTTTTGAAAGAGCAGGTTCACCCAGTTATATCTGGGTGGGAAGAAGATGGCCAGGGGTGCATGAGTGGAGAGAAGTCAGAAAGAGAAGTAGATGTTTATGGTTTTTAGAAAGAAGTAGTTAAACAGAGGTGTGGTGAGATTTCTAACTCCCTTCCTTAAGAAATGATTAAGAGCACGAATAGAAAGACCAAAGCCAGAAAAAAAAGTTGAAGGTTATGTTTCCTGAATTATAGATGCAAAGCTGAGAGTAGAAACACTGAAAGCTAGAAGAAAGGGAGTAACAGAAATAATTAAATTTTATTCTTCAAAGATTAAGCCAGGAAAGGAAACGAGAAGAGAATTTCTAAACAGATACCATGCTGAAAAATGCAGATATAACCACTGGTATGGCTGAAACCTCATTTTATGTATGTATTGATGAAAAAGAAATATAAATAGTAAAAAAATCCCTAACACCAAAATGCAAAACAAGGTATCTGTCTTGAGGTATGTCATAAGAATTCTGAACAGTGAGCATATGAGGAGGCAGCTTTTCTAAGCAGTGAGACATTTCTTTACCATCCCAGCACCTTCTCATCTAACTACAAATGTGTTAATTCTACTACAAATGCCTGTGGAAATGTTCCCTCTCAATAAAGACGCTAGAACACCAAGTTCCTACACCCAGTCTAGCACATTCTCTACATCCAAGGAGCTTCAGTTGGTAGCTTGTCACAAATAGTCTGCTTGGGCAGACAGGAACAGCAAACAGATTCCATTGCAAAAAGGCAGCCTTTTAAAAAGGAAGCACAGAAAGAATCCAGACATAGCTGACCCCCAGCAACAACCTTGTTAATATCAGAATAAAGGATGATTTATAGAACAGTGAAGAAGGAATATTCTCCATATAACAGGTCATGAGAAGGGGGTGGTAAAATTTTCTGTGTAGGTATATCAGTTGTACACACATAGAGACCAACTCATTTTCACTTGGGATATCCCCCAGCAACATATTAATGAGAAATTAAATTAAAACAGTGCTTCCCCAGCAAGAGAGCAGCTACTTGGTGATACTTCCGTGCCTGATCCATGATTTTCAGGTACTGAGTTTCTATTGAAAAAAAATCTCCTTTGTGTTTTTCTAGGAGTTTGACATTTTTTCTGAATCATTCAGCCTAACCCAAGCCAGGATCCACACCCATCAGAGGCTTGCAAAACCCAGAATGCTTCAGATATCATTTATCTAAAAAGAGTCCTTAGATCTCACTTCCTGCAATTTTATATTTATATATATATGGTTTTGTTTGGGTTTGAGTTTTTTTTGGTGCTAAAAGAATGAAGGCAGAGAAAGGTAAACAGTAGCCCAAGCAAACCAAGTGGGATGTTTCTTTGGTTTCCGCTGCAACTCAGTAACAGAGAAAGCATGTGATCCAAACCCAGCCTGATCAATCAAAAATCTCTTTCCCTTTTAATCATCTCTGGATCAATTAGATGTACTACTCAAACATGCTTATGATTAAATTTATTTTCAAACAGCAGTTTCAATGACATTAACTGAATGCTACATTACCAAATGCCTTTCCTTATACTTAATCCACTGTTCTCATTATACTTCTGTCATTGCAGTTTTGATCATTAACTGTGTCACTAGAAGTGGCTTAATAATTACTCATTGCTTCTAGAAGCCTTAGTAAAAAATTCTTCCTGATTCCTCAGGCTTTCTAGAAAAAAAATCTCTTTTTTATACCATTACCTGTTAAAAACTTTTAACGCTATTTTAACATTCTCCTAAAAGTATTGCAACAAGTACAGCAGTGAGAGTAACAGTTCAATAGAGCAATTGGATGTTCATAACACAATCATTACAAGAATCCATCTGTAATGAAAAGCAGTCTTTCCCAGGAGTCCTCCCAAATTAGAGTGTAATGAATCACATGCTACTACTGCTTTGCAGAAAAACTCCCCAAAACAAGATCTGTATTTATCATCTTATGCCCAGATTTAACACAGCTCCTTAGCACCTGCTGGTAATATATTAGACAGGTTCCCAGGTTGTGAACTTTTTCTTCCATCACTCTAAATTTCAGAGACATCTAGACAAAAAGAATTTGTATAAGAATTAAAGCTATGTACCTCTGCATGAAAAAGGCCACTCACTTGAGCAAGACAAGGCAGAAGACTTCCTGTTGGCAGTATTCAAATAAACTCCGTAATGTCAGCAAAAACTACAATCGAGAAAATTTTCCTTGATCAAAAAAGATTGTTTATTGCTTTTTCTCAAATAAAAATAAAAAGTCTGTAACTAGACAGTATGGGTACTACAACCAAGCACTCCCACTAGAAACTGTCTAGGAACTATTACTTCAGAAGGATCCTGCCCTTCAAGCACACCATGCCCTGTCAATTGTAAATGCCTTGCTCTTACCCTGACACTGTATTCACAGCACCACCTTCTGTCTCACAGATCTGGAGAACAGAAGAAAGCAAAATATCTTGGTACCAATTCAGGAAAGGGCTTCTGACAGATCTAAAGAGGCATGCAAGAAGTGGAGTTGTAACTTATTGTGTGAATATATATTCTCAATACCTACTCGTACGCATTATGGTCCCCAAGTTATCTGGGGCTCTGGCCAGTTAATTGCCAGTTAATAGCCAGAACATGACATGACATGACTCTCTGCTGTTGACTGTGATGCTCTTTTCCACGCAGTGACTCGCAGCTTTGTAACCTCAAAGCTCTAGCATTACAACGTGTTGCAAAATGATCAGCGGTGTCGTGGCAGGTAAAAGAAACGAGTATTTTGCTAATGCATGCAAATAAAGAGGCCGGAATAACAAGTAGACGTTAAACAGAAGTTATATTTGCATACCAAAAGTAGAAACAATGTAAGCAGGAGAAAAAAGATGAATTATTCTAAATTATTTGAAAGCATAGACAACCTTAACATTGCTTCCAATTGTAATGAAGAAATCTAATTCCTTCTTTCCAGGCTAATGCTCTTCAAGCTAAAATATGCTTAAAAGGTCACATTAATTCCTTAAAAAAGTAGTTTCTTTCAACAAAACTGCCGTCTACAGATTTATTTGTAAATACTCACGCTATACTGCTTAGGTAATGTAGATGAGACTTAGATGATGTTTGTCCTATTTAACACTTCTGTGAAACACGTATTCTTGATACAGAATATCAAATATACATACAAAAAATTTCAAACCCTAACTTAAACTGATGAAAAAGAGTCCTGAAAAGAGTCAGGGCTTATGGAAAAATAGAACTTCCCCATACTGGCCACCTAAACCAACACATAATGTGTAATTTCAAGTTTCAGCAGTAGCTAATTTTTACTACAAAGAAATTATTAGAGCAAGAACATAACAAGTCCAGTGATGTATTTTCTTTCTTGATATGTCTTCCCATATCTCTGATGAACAGGTACATAGATGGTTGTAAGATGAGTGCTCAAAAGAACACATATTTAAGAACATGTGACAGACTAAGAGACATGCAACATGTTCCACTGTTTTTTTAAAAAAAAACATCTGGCAGGTTAAAAAAGCAGCAGAAATATCACAAGCTGCTCTAGATAAATGAGTGCAACATACTGCAGTGTTTCTTATGACTGAAGACGAGAAAACAGCACAATTACATTACAAAGACTGAAACTAAATCTCAGAACTGGACTTCTTAACTACTGGAGTGCCAGCTATTTTCATCTCCATGGCTGACAACCAAATTTCCACTGACTTCAGATTGTGGCATTTTTCTACTAGGGGCTAATAAAATACTGTTGTAGTACAAGACAAAGCTACATCACACACCCTATATGCCTCATGCACTAAAATCAGTGGCAAGGAGGCCTAAAACCAAATTATCTTATTAAGGAGTAAACAAATGTGTTGTCATTTCCTAGCCTTGTACAATACATTTCAGGAGAAATCCATGTGACTTAATAGATTCTTAGCTAGTACTTGTTAAAAAACTCAGTGCATATAATTTAGTATCTTAGAATTCCACAGTTGTTCTCAAGCTGCTTTGCAAAAGTTACCAGATTGGGTAAATTATGCACAAGCACTATGGTGTGTTTAAATAATAAATATTATTTCTAGGTGAGTACATAAATCCTAACAGCAATATGCATCAATAACTGGTACTTGACACTTTTGAGTCACCCCAGATTACAACGCTTGTGTCTTTGACCACAACAGTAGTAAGCATATAAAACTATAACTTCAGTATGAACTACACATATTTTCTAAAAAAAGCTGTTGTGGAATGATAGAAACAACATTTTTTCATTATATTTAACCACCATGCAAACAGCATTCTGTAAACATTTAAAGCTCTACAAGCATTTGAAATAGAAAATAATTTTCTACTGCGACAGTCTCAGTTTCTATTTCCCTCTCCTGATTGCCATAATATTCCTATCATCTCAACCTAGCAAGCACTTTTTAAAATGTTTTTTCAATATTGTACTTTTCGTGCTGGTTCCTGTAAAAGATTCAGTGTGTAGGCCTAAAGGCCTTCACAGTTCAGTATAAATACAGCTCAGTAAAACATAAAAATTCCATTTCTAATGTATTGATCTCATTTTATTGTAGCCAAAGCAAAGCCTAGAGAGGACTGTTACATTTTTAACAGTATTTTGTTAGTTACTGACATAACAGAGGGCTCAAGGAAAAAGCGAGGACTTGCTAAAAAATGGTGAAAGTCTCAAAAGATTTTCCAAACAGCCAGCACTACTGAGCTGCAGAGATTTCCTTGTCCACTGGCTTCCTCCTGACAAAGGGAACTTCCTCTGCCCTAAGCTTGGTAGAAATCAAATGTTTACCTCTGTGATGAGTGCAAAGAGCAACTTACTTTCCTTCCCTATCCTGTATTTTTTCCCCTTCGGATAAATCTTTGTGCAAACTTAACAGGTATATCATTAACACAGCTTTCTTTCTTTCTGGTTGTGATACTTTCAGCTCCTGGTAAAACTAAGCAAGATCAACTGTAGAGGCAGCAAAACCTCCTGTGCAAAGGAGGAAGTGGAAAAGTATGCCTTGTTCTTCAGACCTGGAATGGAAAGGATAGTTAAAAGTAGGAATAAACAGGGAAGCAGACTAGGCAAAAGCAAGGTGAAAGAGCGGTGTATTTGTGTCTCTGCTGAAGTCTTCTGATTTATTTTTACTATTTACATATACAGTGTTTGACTTTGAAAAATTCCAAGCGTAGTAAGAACTAGAATACAAACACTTCTAAAACTTGTGTAGTAAATATGTGAACATCGCAAAGAAAAAATTCAAAGAACAAGCACACTGAATTCCTTTTTTTTCCTCCACAGCATTATGATACAGCCCTTAACTGTGCTGTCACCTCATCTAAACCTGTCCATCCCAGTCCAGATAACAGAAACTAAGTAAGTCCAACAACCAGAAAACCAAACTGAATAAACAAAGATGCTATCTAGAACCATTAACTCCCCAAGCACTCTCCTAAATTCAGAATCAGAGGTTAGATATCCTGACACCCATATGAAATTTCCATGTACCAGGACAATCTTATTTAAAGCAGGCTGTCTTTTGTCTGTTCTTCTAGATGCTGACAATAATAAGAATCCCACCAGTGTCACTGCTGCAAGTTAATTCTATTACATCATGAATTATTTAAGTAGAGTCACTAGCAAATTATGAAGCAGGTTGGTGGGAATATTTGCCTGTTACAAAATCCTATCTACTTGAAATGACTGGTCAGAGCTTGCTGCCAAAGGAGAATGTGGAGATTTTGCAGAAAGTTAGCCAAGAGGTTAATTGGAGGTTTGTTAAAATTGGCTGATGTGGACAAGGAAATCTATGATCATGGATCTTTAATGCAAGCCATATGGTCCATTTTCCCCCATGTACATCTGGATTTCAGATACATTCCATGATGTGTTTGGATGATCTGGTGAAAGAAATGGGTATTTCAAGGAGGAACATAGAAAAGAACTATATGGGCAGAGGCCAATTTGTTTATTGCAGAGCCTCATAGGCAATTGGGATTCTACAACTTTAGTGCAAGGCAAGTTTTGTACGAAAGCATTATGAGAAAGAAATCTAGATCAAACAGCTACATTGACAAAGAAGGAGCTATCTTAAAAAACCTGGACAGTTCTGGTATATAGGATGATTAGGATTCAGGGCATTTTACAGTATCAAAGGAGATAGGAACTGCTGAGTATTTTACTGCACAAATTAGACAGAAGGTATATTTTTTAATATACTAGAGCCTGCTGACTTCACACACTGAAACTAATGAGGTTTTTTTAACAAGAGAACTATTATATCTATGGCAACAGGAACTTGAATGAAGGAGTTATATCAGTGGTTAGAGACCTAGGGAGAAAAACCTGCAGATACATATACAGGATGCTATGTAAAAACATGGTTCTATATGAGCACACAGCAAGCTGGACTATGGCCATTTAAATATTAGGGATTTACTAGAGGGAAGGAACCTTTTACTGTAAGCTCAATAATCATTGCTTTAGAATCATAAAATTGTTACAGTTCGAAAAGATCACTGAGTCCAACCATTAACCTAGCACCGCCCTGTTTGCCACTAAATAAACCATATTCCCAAATACCACATCCACATGCCTTTTGAACACTAGAGACGGTGTTTCTACCACTCCCCTGGGCAGCCTGTTCCAAATCTTGTCCACCCTTTCAGTGAAGAAATTATTCCCTAATATCTAATCTAAAGCTTCCCTGGTGCAACTTCAGGGTATTTCCTCTCATCCCATCACTTGTTACCTGGGAGAGGAGATTGAACCCCACCTTGCTACAGCCTCCTGTCAAACAGTTGTAGAGAGCAATGAGGCCTCCCCCGAGCCTCCTTTTTTCCAGGCTAAGCAACCACAGTTCCCTCAGCCACTCCTTATAAAACTTCTTCCCCAGACCCTTCACCAGCTTTGTTGCCCTTCTCTGGATATGCTCCAGCACCTTAATGTCTTTCTTGCACTAAGGGGCCAAAACTAAACACAGGATTTGAGGCCTCACCAGTGCCAAGTACAGAGGGACAATCATTGCCCTGGTCCTGCTGGCCACATTATTTCTGATCCAAGCCAGGATGCCACTGGCCTTCTTGCCCATGTGGGCAAACTGCTTGGTCGTGTTCAGTCTGCTGTCAAGCAAAGACAGTCAGGGCATCCCTAGTGCATACCTGCTCCCATACGGACAATAAGGAAGACTTACGGTTTCCTGTTACTTGGACCAGCTGTGACAGAATAGCTCAAATTTTCATAGAAGTCTCTTTCACAGGTAGACACTTCTGCACATAAGTTTGGACAGCAGCATAAGAATGCAACTTTAGACAGCTAGAAAGCAGTACAATATCTTTGAATGGTTTTCCCACACAGTATGTTCTTGTGGGAAGATACTGATTCAATTATTGGGATTTGTAATAATTTTAGTTTATACCACTGGGGATATGGATGGTATCACAATTACTCTTGAAGAGAAGACCTTAAAGCAGATGTAAAGGACATGCTGACTTTACTGGAAGAGATGAATGATATAAAAGGAATCAGTAGGTAAGTCCAGCTAGCACATCCTAGAAATTCAGTGAGGGGCTGAACAGTTCCTCTCAGAAAAGAAACTGAGATTTTAGGAGCTCTGAATTACTAGTATTACTTTGGAGAGCCAGAATCACAGACCATAATATAAAATACCATCCTGACTTAACAAACTCAAACAAAACAAGTCCAGGAAGATGATATATGTGTGGGAGTTGTCACAATGCCCAGAGACTACTAGTAAGCAGCCTCAGCAGTTGTAAAAGTAAGAGATAACCAAAGACTTAATATCCTGTGGTAAACCTGTGATAGCAAGGCCATTCAGTATGCAGAAGTGACAGTTAGATTGTATGTTATGTGCTTTGCTAACAAAAGAAAAGAAAGAGAAAAAAACAATACAAACCACCAAACATGATAAAGCAAAATGAGCTTTTGATTCAAAACCAGTCCCTTTTCCAAGAAGCTATATTCCTTTTGAATTGATCAAAGCAAAATAAGAATGTGGCAACCAATAAAAATATTACATACATGAATATACTGCAATACGTGGATAACCTTCCATCTTGATAAAAGTGGTAAGACAAAGTGATATATCAGAACAGAAGGTAAATGGTGTAGAAAGCTCAAAGCAGCACTTGATCATTATAAACTGTCATTAGAAAATTCAAACATTTAAGTTTCTAAGAGACAGGCAATACTATTACAAATGGTTGCCTGAGAACCAGCAAAGAGTCAACAGGCTGAAACAAGAAGGTAGTCCCCATGATAACGAAGTGGGAGTACTGCCAGTTAAGATTAAGGGGACAAAATAGCGTAGAACAGAGTAGAGATAGTGGAGGAATGAGGAATTTTTAACAGAGACGTAGCATATAGTAATATCAGGAATTGTTCTGACATAGACTTGCTACACAGACCAAAGCTTCTAGGTTATATGGAAAGAAGCTAAAAATCTGCCTGAGTGACACTAAAATAAAAGAAAATATCTTCAACATCCTAATTTTTGTTCTAGGTTTTTTTATACATTACTGTCATAAAAAGAGATACTTTCACAACAGGATTCAGCTTTACATCATGTCCATGAATTCACCACCTAGTATAGGGAATTTTGACAATGGTTTAAGGGTTCTACCAGAAAACAAATTTTACAAACAGAAAACCAATTGGTATGAAATTTATACTCATGTGCTTGGCAGCAGATTGAAAGTTTTACATCATGTCCCATCCAGATAGATTTGGTAAAGTACAACAGGAGGAACACAGCTGTAAAAAATGAATTATAAGCAAAACAGATAAAATTAAATACTTTCCATCTTTTGTAAGTCCATTAGAATGATGACTGAAATAATTATGAATAACTCAATTTGCTGCAGTGCAGCAGCTCATAACAAAATTTCAGGATGGCAAAACTAAAATTGATTTAATACGAAGGGTGATTTCAGATCACAGAAAGAACACAGACCACCTAACTGCTTTTTAGAGAATAAGTACCCATCTTTATACTTGAAATACCTTAAAAATACACTTACAAGTCAGCTGAAAATTAATCCAGGACAATACAAACTACTTTGTTTCCCATTTGTTTCATGAGTGTGACCGTTAAATTTCAATCACTTTTGCTACTTTATAGGACTTATTTCAAATTATGCAAATTCCTGCATGTCCTGCTCTTAACCAAGGTACTGGTACAGCTCTTAGTTCACCATCTCCCAGTTGAACATCTACTGGTAATTTGTCAGTTCTGCAGACCCAGAGCTATCAAGCCTCTCTGGGAGGGAGGATCTCTTACAATTACTAAGTCTTTTCTTTCTGGAGTAGCCATTGTTTGCACAAGGTCTTCTTTCTTCCTCTGCACAAATAAATTAGGCGAAGATGAAAGGAATGAGTTCAACACGTTTTATCATCATCCCATAGTGGGGTTGAGTTTTGTCAAAGTAATATCTAGCTAACATTAAAATAAAGGATCACTGAGCTTTTATTCTAAACAATGTCACCACAGATGAAAATTGTATAAGAATACTGAAAGTATAGACTCAAACCAGTAGCTGTGATAGTGAACTATCACAGAATGTAGAATTCCACTAAAATGCTATTGCCATTGAACCTCTAAAGGTCAATGGCTGCTGTGTTGTTAGTACTATGTTATTGAGTTGAATTAAGCTCTACAGAGTCACTCTCTTTAAACATTTATCAATTTTGATTCTCCTCCTAGGAACTTTAGCAACGTCAACATCCTTACGTGTTTGCTGATTCAGACTTTTGGTCTGAAACACACAAAATGGAACCAGTTAAAATATTCTGCAATATTCTGACAACCATGTCTGAATAAAAATTCTTAGCTGTGCATATATCAATTCCACACAAGATAAAACATGGGGTATAGTTAAAAATTCAGAAGAAATTCAACTAATTAAATCTATTTAGTACCAGAAGCAACCAGAAAAGGTTAAAAGTCAGCTGATGAATAAAAATCTAAAATATCTAAATGTAAGTATGGCCAGCAAGGAGTGTGGCTAAAGAGAGACAGAAAGTGTAATAAGGAAGGTCTATTATTCAGAGCAAAACGAGGTTCTTACAAGAATACTGTTATTTACTGCAGCCAGTGACTGTTATCCTCACTATTCACCGTGTTTTTAACATGTATGTTTAGTATAGGCTGGCATGCAAGTACACAAAGATAGGCTACACACAGATTAGGCACTTATTTTAGAGTAGGCCTTTAGTGCTTATTCTGACATCCCTTGTGATACTGAAAATTATTCTGTTTTCCCAGCTTGAGTCATGAATCACCTCCTGCATGTAAAATGAGTACTGCATGGCAACGTGGAAAAGACGTTGGGAAGTATTCCTATCAGAGTAAGTAAAAACACACTGATATTTGGCAAATACGGATGACAGCCAGGACTTACCATGCTGTAAACCAAAATAAGTCTGCCTAGCTGAAAAATGAAGACAGACTTCAAGGTCACAAATAAGCTGGAGTAAGAAAAATGTGAAAAAGAAGTAGGAGAGTACATCATCAATAATGTCTGATTTACAGTACCAAGCAAACGCAAAAGGAGAGGTCACCTGCTACCAGCTTCTGCATGATTGTCTTGTTCACATTTGAAACAGCTGTTGAGTACACTGGCTGCAAGGTTCTTCTACACTGTGAGCCTTTGGAAGGAGTTGGGATCTTTTTTTTTTTACACTGGGTACTATCAGGCCTGTTACTGAAAATGACCTTCCTAAAGAGTGGTGCCCTTTGAGAAAGCAGCAGCATGCAGGTTGCATTTGAAGTGTCTGTTGTGACATTTTAATTTGGATGGGATATAATGCAGAGAAAAGGAAAAAAAATCACAAACCAACCATCTCCAACTTTGAAACCTGAACCAGTACAAATAAACCGCAATGGTCAAATACTGAACAACTGGTAGTGTATTAAAGGTAATGAATGTAGTGATAGTAGCAGCACCAGTTAGAAATAACTCTCTTGGAACATGTGATGTCAGCTGTAAAAAGTCACATTCAGTTGTCTTTAGAGCTTAGCAGCTGGGGATGTAAGTTCTGCTAGAAAGTCCATCTTTGGTAACACAGCTAAGCCAAATGAATAATAATATGGAAGTTTGATTCTGGTTATGGAGACTATTAAAAAGTCGAATACTGGTAGATTCAACACAGATACAAAGAAGCTACCAAAAAAAAGGCATAAATTCTACTTTTCCTCTGCAGACAGAAATAAGACATAAGACATATTCATAAGAAATATTCAGGCCAGTAATAAATAATCCTGAAAACTGAGAATAAAACTTACAATTTTATAAGAACTGACATGCCTAAAAAACCATTCAATTATTACACATGGTAAACCTTATATCTTCATTACCAAAATAATTTAAACAGATATTTAGTCTAGACAAGTAAATCCAAAATAAGCATATAAAGCTAAGCCTTTATATAGAAGTATGTATTACAGTTGACTAAATTTTAGCAACCTTTGCTCTGCGGAGGCTGAGTGAAAAGAAGGGTGTGTATTTCTATCAAGTTTCCAGTACTGGAAGTTTCTCTCATGAGAGTTCATTTAAAATGTTCACCTAGCTCTTACACCAGAGTTCCTCATTGTTAATAATCTGACTTTTATTACACTTTAATGCAAACAGGCTGTCATATTTAACAGACAAGCAAATAAAATCCAGAAAATGAAGCTATTAAAAACGTCAAGCGTGCACAATTGAAATATGCAGACCATGCAGGCTTATCTTTTAAGAAGTGCAATTTTTAAGCACTTAGTATGTTCCAAGCATACTCCTAGCTAACCTGCAAATCCCAACATGGTAAAAGTTACCTTACACGTTGCATTTCATCAAGAAACAAAACAAACAGCAAAAAAACCCCTCAAATAATAAATAAATAAGAAATCTTTCACAGCCACCTTCTGATCAAGATGAGGATATCTTTTCTTCAAAATTAACTTCCCAAAATTACATTTTTACAGTGTCATGGGCACAAGGACGACACTTACCATTCGGTACTCTTCTCCAAGACCAAACCCCTCTTGCGTTAGTGGATGCTCAACTTCATTTCAGCCTGGGGCAAGGTCCGAGATGAGCTCAGAGAGCAATGTTGCCTGCGGATGAAACACAGAACGTCGTTCCTCACTTGTTCTTCAAAGCGTACACATGAATCTTGTGATGGATGAGATATTATTGTCTGTCATTAGAAAGAACTCTAACCACAGTTCTGAAATTGAAAGTAATGCCCTATGCAGCCAGGCTGGAGGTAGACAGTCTGGCTCATTGTGCGCGGCTGCTGTTCAGCTTTCCCACGCGAGGGTCCCCACCACAGGCTCGGGCTATGTGACACTGAGTGTACACACACATAAGGACGTCCCTGGCTAGCTGCTAGGTGAGGTAGCGTGGAAAGAGCATGCTAAAGACGTCAGCAATTAAAGAGAGGAACCCGAATCTTTTACCTTGAATCCACACGTACGCACCAGACACAGATATAAAAACACAACTTCACACGTCGCTCTGCTGCGTCTTCCAGCACCCACAAAGCAGCGGAGGCACGAGTGCGCCGTGTCACAGCCCCACGTGCCTACAGCACCACTGTCAGTGATTTCTTGTATCCGGCACCGTGACGCCATGCCCAGCCCGAAGCANGATGACGGCGACTGGGACATTGGCGTCATGCGGCAGGAGCCACCGGTGAGGCTGAGCCTCTCTGCTCCTGGCGCCCGCCAGCCGTGGCCGGGCGGCTCGGGGTGGGGGGCGGCCTCGGCTTGAAACCGTGAGGGAAGCGGAGGGCGGTGGGTCCCAGAGGAGGATGCGGCTGGTGCTTCCTCTTAGGCTCTTTCCCACCAGGGTAATGCTGGTGTACCCTCAGTCCAGTAAATGAAACCTGAATTGTAGGAGTTTGTCTTATTACATAAACCTTTAATGTTTACTTAAAAGCGTCTTCTCTCCTTAAGTAGCAGACCCTAGTCCTAATCATATTTCAGTTTGAGAGTAAATTTGAAAGTGGCCGGAGGCCTATAAAGCTGTTTTACCTTAAATCTCTTGAGAATGTTTCTTCCTGAGTTGAAGGTTTCAGTAGTTTTATTGCATCTAACAGGTGTGAAGTATCCATTAGTGTGAGGTAAATGCTGTGAGGCTTTGTGAGTTTGTCTCATGACCAGAATTGAAAAATGGAACTATAACTGAATTCTTGAAGCCTCAGGCTAAAGGTTATAGCCAGTGTTTTAGGGGCCTTGATCTTTAAATAGAGGTTCCTATCCAAAGATGTGCATTATTTTAAAATGGTTGTCTGAGTAGAATAAAAATAGGACTAAATTGTTCTACTGACTGTTTTTCACCTTTGATTCTCTACACACTTGTTAGTCTCTACAAAAGTTCTTGGAAAGATGCGCTACAATGTGCTGTAAAAATTATATATTGCGAAGTTATAATGTTGGGAGTTAAAAACTTTTGATAAAAGACAACTTCATTTCATACCTACTTCTGTCTCTAAGGAAACTAGTGAATAATCATCCTCTGCTTACCAGTGTATGTAGATGTTTTGTGCACTTGAGATAGCTCCAGCAGCAATCTTCAGCTGCATCTGCAGCTTTAATAGAGAACAAATCTATGATGCTTTTGAAAAGACCTTAAATTGGGCAAGTGTCTGATGCATAGCTTAGTCTTTTGGTCCATACATTTTTCAGCCCGAACGTTTATGATGCAGCACTACAAATGCCTCTGTCACCACAGAATTAGGATGACAGAGGAACTGTAACTCTTCACAGCAGTGGACTTGTGCTGTTAGGCCAGACAGCTAGTAACTGAGGTCCCTTGACTCAAGCTCAAACTTTCATATTGATAGTTGTATTTTTTAACATTGTACTTCACAACATGTGAAATGTACAAAAAAAAAGTACATAAATGCACTGCAAAGTTTTTCTAGTGTCATAAGATGAAAAAGAATCTTAATTGCAATCAAATTATGGTAAGAAAAATTGAGAGCAGCGTGGGAGGATAGCAGGTCTGTTGAGAAAGAAGATATTTCCATTTTCAGAGAATGGAATCTCTCAGAAAAATTGATTTTAAAACTTAAGCTTTATAGTAGACCCTGAACAGATCTACAGGGATGGAAGAACAAAAGTTTTACGTTGTTCTTTGCCCTCTTCTGTGCTATGTCCTTTCAGAGATTATTAGTGCTTTTATACTGAAACCAAGCTATGTTGGTTTTGCCTTGAAACGGTCTCCACGATTTGACTTAATTTCTCTGTGTTTATCTAGCAGTTGGATCAAATGTTGCAGGTGGACAAGAATGAGGCATTAAAGAAGGCTCTGTTTCGTGGTGATGTGTCATTAATTGAAGAACTCTTAAACTCTGGTAAGGAAAGTCAGTTACAAAGTTGAATATTTTTAATTGCAAATGGCAAGAATACTAACCATCCCCGTTTGAAATAAGGCTTGATATCTGTTACGGGAAACATATACATGTTCCTACATGCACTCAATACATTATTTTGAAAGATTAAATTACTTTTTGAGTGACTCAGATTCAGTATTCCAGTCCATTCCTTCTAATTTATGTTTCTTTTGTCAGTCAGGAGCCCTGAAAATTGAGAAAACTATAATGTTTGAACTATGAAATTAGGTGTTTTTTTGTTTTCAGATGCATCTTTAACATGCAAAAAGCAATTACAAACACTGAATTAGAGGTGGTTTAAATTTGGGGGGGGGGGGAGGAATTCAGGGGATGGTCTTACTTTGGTGTTGAAGGTTGTACAGCATGAGGTAAGAAGGGGAGGCCAGCCTTTTTTATTTTAATGTTCCTCCAGTTTGGAAATTCCTTTTTTTTTTTTTTCTTCCCTTCACAGCACTGTTAAGTTTCTGGTATGTGCCCTATATAATACTGCTGTCCTGGCAACATCAGCTGAACAAAGATTTTGTGATTCTGAAAGGTCTAACAGGCTTTATGTGGCATTTGTCACTAAAAAGTAGTCTGTTTTAACACTGAAAGCCTTTTTCCCTGTTCTGTTACTCAGTATTTGTCTTTAATGTGTTTGTTAATCAGTGTTAGGAAAATTGGATCACTTATTGAAGCATCCAGGGCAATCAGAAACTGCATAGCTGAGTTGACCTGCCTAGTGATAATTGTCAGGAAGTTCTGCTTCAGCAAGCAAGGAGAATATAGTAACCGAGAGCTTGTTCTCTCAGGAAAATCTGTCTTAGGGAAGAAAGTAGTTTCTTGGTTGGCAATGGGCTTTTCTGAGTTTTGAAACAATGGCATTATTTGCCCTTTTAGAAGCCAACTGTTTCTCACCACTATGGGGGAATGGTTTTCTTTTAAAATTAAGCAAAACTATTGCACGGACTGAAACACAAGAAGTGCAGTAAAAGAGTAAAATACATCTGTCTTGCTTTGAGAAAATATATTCTTATTTATGGGTAGAGTTTTTAGTGATGTCTGTGCATCCGGTTGCTTAGTTGTTTTGCTACACTATCCATTTTTAATTGCACTGCAGTCAAACAGCAATAGTTCACTTTCTGTGCTGATGCCTGCTACACAATGGACAGTTCTGCGCTGTTGGAAGATAAGAGGTTTCTGTAAGAGCATAGGCTCCGGCTCAGGGTTCATGTAGTCTAGTTTCCTGTCTCCTGAAATGAACAAGGCAGTATCATAAAAAAATACATAATTTCCTTAAAATGGGATCAACAGTAAATTCTGACCCATCCAGTACTGTTCTGCAAAGCAGTAGAACACTGCCTATCACGGAGGTCTTTCTGAAGAAAGGTAACATTGTCCTTCAGAGGATCTGTGCTCAGATTAAATCTTTGCCTCTAGAATTGCCTTTAGTATGTTTGGTAGAGCTTGTAGGAGGCTCACTACCAACAGTCAGCCAAACTCAAAATTTGTGTTGGAAGTGGATTTCCTAGCAACAGCTGGGGCTATTCCTTGAAGCAGAGCGAGACTGTGTTGTCTTCTGGCTTGGTTAGATGTTGCTTTAGTGATTTTGATGCTGAGGCAGTTTTACAGAGCTCCTTTAGGAGGTGGACAAGCACAGTGGTTTTCCTTACCACTTCTGTTAAATGGCAACTTAAGAAAAAGTTTCTGAAGTACATGTCACAAAAAGTAACGCAAGCAAGTAGCGCCTTCAAAGATGACTTGGACATTTTGGTCTGCTTTAGGAGTAAAATGCTTACACCGTGTAATCCATGTGTTCCATTTCCTAAAATGGAATTAAAAGTTATGATCTCATGACTTTTTATGCTGATTGAAGATACAACTACAGTCAAATCCTCTTGTTTTCCGTCAACAGTTTGTTCCACTTATATCTTTGAATGAGTGCTGGAGCTCATCTCATCTTTTGTGAGCCACTTCAGGGAATTATAAGTAGTAGTAAACTACAGGAATGGGAGGGTGCCTAGTGTGTGAGGATTAATTTCTCAGCCAGTTTAAGACTGAACTCTGAGTCAGGTGGCCACCAGAGCTGGCCCAGCAGAGGGAGACATCAGCAGCTCTAATATGACTCAGCTTTAAGGTAGTGTGGGAGCAGACCTAAGTGCTGACAGACTTAAAAGAAATCAATACTTCTACTAGAGAAAAGTCTTAGAGAATCAAGCATTTTAGAACTTCCCCTCAGGTAAATGGTGTCTGAATGTGAATGAATTCCAATACTAGGAGCTGTTCTTAAACTGAATGAAAGTCAAGACCTCATATTTTTGGTGTCAAACATGGAATTATTTAGCAGAGTTACATTTTTCTCTATAAATACAGACTGTCTACCATAGCTATTATTAGCCACAGTCAAGAAAATATCTGAAAGGGATATGGGAGAAACAGTAATAGGCACAAAAAAAATGTAATTCTTCCTTTGCTGTTCTTTTGCTTCACTATTATTCATATTCTTGACATAGTTTCTCCTATAGAGCTTGTCTGTGGCTAGAATGTATTTCTTCCCTTTGTTGCTTAAATAGGAAGATATTTATCTGCAACTCAGATTGTAAGGAAGAATGTTGAATCTGTTTTGTCTCCTAGCTGTAATTTGTGAGGCCATGTAACTGAAAAGCTCCTCTGCTTATGCCTACAGAGGAACACAGATAGTGGCAGGTGGGGGAGCCCAAATAATACCCTGGTCCAGCTCCTCCCAGGCCCATCGTGGAAGCCAGTAGCCTATCACAGGCCCACCTCTACAGTCTCAGAGAAGCAGAGAAGCCCGTGGGCAGGCAAATTACAGACTCAGAGCAAGGGACTCCCAGGGCTGTAACATAAGGTCCTTGTGTCTGGGGACCAAGCAGCTGTAGAGACGGGAATGAGTGAAAGCTATGCCAGTCACAGGAGTGGAACCAGAGGTCAGAGGCCCGTGTGTCTGTGATGCCAGCAGGTGGAGGGGATAGATGTCAGGATGATAACGGTGCTGCTGTGTGTTCATAAGATTGCTCTGTGTTGATCACTGTGGCCAGCCAGGTGTGTGCGCATCTGCCTGCTGAAAATACATGCTCAGCATCAATACAGGTTGGACCTGGGGTTGCGGAGCTGCAGCAGCCTCACTTCTCTCTGGCTGTTTGGATCTGGCCTGATTTTTCACTAAAAAAGTTTTTTCTGGGCTTCACTGTTTTTTAGGATTTCTTAGGGGCTATTTTAAATACTGAGCTAACACTGCTTACTTCAATAACAGCTCATGTAATGAGAGTAATAACCTATTTGAGTAGGTGAGAGGTTTCTGGTTCAATCAACAACTCCTATAACCAAACAGCCAAGAAGCCACGTGACTTTTCCTGTTTCAGTTGTACTTTCTTTGTCTTCCTCTGGGATTACAACTTGTTTTATTGGGACTTTCATACTGAGTGGTACTTCAAGGCAGTCCATTACCAAGATGATAGGAGACTGTGCAGGACAAACGTGTTGCCAGATAGACCAATCTACTTCTAGAACTTAGAAAAAGCACCAGCATCATGGCAGATACTGGCTGCTATAAACGTAAAGAAAGCTTTGAGGGAAATGCCTTCTCAGGAGTTTTAATAAGTCTGTATATAACTGTCAAATAGATCATTTGTTGCTGT
Organism: Aleadryas rufinucha; assembly: GCA_013397815.1. NCBI lineage: Eukaryota > Metazoa > Chordata > Aves > Passeriformes > Aleadryas > Aleadryas rufinucha. Next base: position 254,693 of record VZTH01015648.1, on the reverse strand, counting down.
TGTTCTGATATATATTAAAGTAAAAAGCTCTAGATGGGAGCTGTAGTTACATGGGCTGCTTTTCTTCTTATGAGGAAAAGAGGCTTTTTAATACTGACAGGGTGACAGTTTTCAGCTTTTTTTTTTTCTTACTAGTATTACTTCAGTGGGCTATTGAATATCAGACTTGGTAAATTCTTGAAGTGACTACAAGGAAGTTCTGATGTGACTGCTAAGGAACATTTGCTGGCTCCCCTTGTAGAACTTCTGTAGGCTTCAAAGAAAAGTTTTGTATACTGCAGACAGACCAGTGTGTTGTGACATTAACTACAGCTGGAATGTGTACATTGCTAAGGAGATTTGACTGTAAATTCTGTGGCTTGCAGGTGTTAGAATGCTTCAACACATGGCTTTAATTGAATTGCTGCCTCTTTACTGATTCTACAATTCCAGTGATGTTAAATTGAAGAATCAATCCAAGAGCATTGATCTGTTAGTCCCTCAGCTTTAATGACTTTATACTGCTACACTGAACACATCTTTGACATAGTACTAAGACAGGGAAAGGACACATTTTGCATGAAAAAGTATGCATGTAGCTTAACTGTCACAAATTTCTTAGGATAGTTTTGGGGGTTTTTTCAGAGTGTTTTTTTCCTAAAGAAGTATTTTTGATTATCCATAGTCACCATGGGACTATTATGGAACCGGCTGATGGAAACTTTTCTAGAGGAAGTAATATTTGTTGAAGGATTAAAAAATCCATAGAGGTTTTTATTAGAAAGTTGTCAGATGAGTATCTCAGTCTGGTACTTGGTTCTTGGTGCATGTGGGAGGACTGGGCTGTCTGGCAGGCATTCTTCTAGCCATTTTAGTCATTCTGGCTATTATAAAGCGTAACAAACAATTCTGGTGATTGTCTTTGAACCTTGCATAGTCTCCTATTTCTTCTTTTTAATGAGATAATATTTTGTTAGTACCGAACGCAAATCTGCTAACTAACTGTCTTGCAGGACAGAGAATAAAAAGAGCTGTGAAGCAGGGAACCCTAGACATTGCGATCTTAATTGCCTGGCAAGCAGTTTGCTTCCACAGCAGTCCTCTTGGCTTGGCAAGAGTCAAAATTGTTCATTTTGATTGAAGATAGCTATTTCACAGAAGTAGAGAAAACAGATTCTGTGCGCTTATATGAAATTACTTTTGCAGCTAAATGTTTGAGGTTTTTTAGTGCAGTCTTTCTGTGGTATTTAACTCCTTGGATTGAGAACTGGGCTTCACTGATGTCAGTTTGAAAAGTTATTTTCTGGTGTTCTAAATAAAGGTGAATTAAAATAAAGAAAATGCCACAAGAGATTTTTCTCCCTAGTACTAAATGCAAACAGGATATAACCTATTTAATGATACATATTGAGAGTAAGTTTTATAAAAAGCATGTTTGTTGTGGTGCAGTTTTATGATTTTAATTTCTTAAATTTTGACAGGAATCAGCATAGAAACTAACTTTCAGTTTGGATGGACTCCCCTGATGTGTGCAGCCAGTGTGGCTAACTTTGCAGTAGTACGTCTTCTTCTAGACAGAGGTGCTAATGCATGTTTTGAAATAGGTAAGATGGGAATGAAAAATACTGGCTGGTAATGCTCGGTGCCAGACATTGCCCCTATCCTTATTCTCTTGTTTACATATGTAGGGAAAAAAAAAAATCTAAAGTTCACAGTGTAACTGGGACCTGCTCTACCTTTCACAGTTTTGAAGGAAAACTAGTAGTTTTAAAGTAAAAATTGTGTTCTTGGAATTGATCTGGAATCAGTTGATGTGTTTTCTTGTTCTTTCTCTCTCAATTCCATTTTCCCCCCCACCTCCCAAACCCCAAATACTTTTCAAAAAAGTGTTTGGAAGTACTTACTCAAAAATTGTAGTATAAAGTTGTACAGGTTAAAATTCCTTTGTTTGATCCTGTTACAAAGTATGTACATGCAGAAACCAGATATCATCTCAAACAACATGAATAGCTTTCCAGTTCATGGGAAACTCATTTGGACTTCTCCAAAAGTACAGTGCAGTTTTTCTATTTTCTATTAAGAAAACTGTTCTTCATTGTGTTGCTAGATCACCTTTTTCTGCAAGAGTTCAGTGTAGCTTCTAAGTAGTATCAGTTCCTCTGACAATTTTTATGACCTAATAATAACTCTTTTTCTACTTAAATTGTGGTTATTTTCAGTCTCTTCCATTGCATTGGAATATTTATCCCACAATACTGGCAAGTACATAAAAGCAGTGATCATATTTTCCAGTAGCTTGCCAGTATCTGCAGTAGTAGTAGATTGAAATGCGGGTGGTACAAATCTAGCTCTGAAAATTTTCTCTAACCTCTTAGCAGTTGATCAGAGTATGAGATTAGAGTAGCTTGCCTACACCAAAAGTGGTTGTGCCTTCTTCTAATCACTGTCCTTGTAGCCAGTTTCAGAGAACTTCTATATGTCTGCCTACAGCTCATACCTGTTCCATGTTTATGGCTGTAGAAAGCTATAAATGGGGCAGAAACTGCTATGGGCAATGGTTTAGGCTGACCAGGTAACCAAATGCATGGCATTTTTTCGTTTGTGTGACCAACTGTCTTTGCCCAAAGTGGCACCTTGCTAGGATCAGGTTTCTTGGCTTGTTTCCCTGTTAGACTGTGTAGGGAAACTGTAACTAGGGCATATGGGCAGCAGAGTACTGTCCAGCCAGGAGCAGTCTTGTAAGCCATTGATTTGGGTCAGGCCACATGTGTTCAGTAAAGCTGTGCTGTCCTAAGGGGGTACTAAATCTAACCAGTCCTGCCAGTTTTTACGTCAGCAGGCAATCATACAAGTGATCCTATAATACTTAGCCTTTAAGGCTTATAATCCTAATAAACAATGGTACTGTTAATCACCTTGAGTCACTCTTCAGTCATTCTTTATAAGTAGTTACTTAATTTTAGCCTTTTTGGTAGTTGACAAGAACTAATATATCATTCACTATGTGATGGGTTCAAAATGTTGCATCCTTGAAGAATAATTTCACCAGATCTACTGGGTTTTTCGTCTAGTCTGAATAAACATCGTTTTTGCAGTCTTTTAGCAGTTTTTGTCTACAAAAGAGAAATCTAAGGATTCCAAGGTTTCTTCTCTTCTGTCTCTTGGTCACATGTATGAGCATAATTAATTATGCATAATTAAGAACAGAAATTAATTTCCCACTCCTTATCACTGAGATAATGAATACAAATATAACTGCAGGTTCCTCCCAAATATCATTCCCAGATTAACAGTGCTTTAAGTGAAGTCCTGCTGTCTTTCCATTCATGTTCTAGTTGATAACCAGGTTAAATGTTTTGAGTAAAAATTTGTCAGCATATCAAATAATTTCTTTATGAGGCAGTTGAAAATTAAAAGATGGTATATTAAAAAACCAAATGAATTCAAATGCAGAACTAAGTTGTAGAGGTGGGGGACAAGAAGTGGTGAGAGACAGAGCAGTGGTGGTAAAGTACATAACAAACTTTTCATGTTTAAATATAATGAAATCCAACCTCATTAAAGAATGAAGATGTTAATTATACACATTCTTAAAATTTCTACAAGAAAATTAGAAAATGTGTTGTAACACTTGATAGGATATGAAGTAGGTACAGCTAATACTCTACTTCTTAAATGGATGAAGGCATGCTGGAACTTGTGAACAAGTTTGTGCAATAAATAAAATGGGCAGTTACTCAAATGGCAGTCTTCTAAATGACACTGGGGTCAACTGACTTGCTAAGGTCTTTGAGGTGTTATGTTTCCCATACAGAAACCATGGTTATCGTGGGAAAGGAGGTCTGCTGTGTTCTATGGGCAAACAGCAGTTGTACGCTTTTGGTTTGTGAGCTAAGGTGGCATGTAACACCCAGCTGGTTTCAGAGCTGGAGTAGTAAATATGCTGGTATTCTTACCTATTGTGTAGATGCCCATTAAATCTACATCTAAAGTAATACTTTTAATACTCCTCCTGCCATTACTGGACCATAGTAAGTTAATAAATCTAATTTTTCCTCCGTAAGACCTATCATAAAGCCCTTTTCCTTCAACTATCCTTTGTATGGGCCTCTGTTCTCTCCAATATTGGTGTCCTGTGTGTTTATAATACATTTCATGTACCTTTTTCCATCCATTGCAGTTAACTTCCTGTCAGCAGTTACTTCCTTTTACTGGAGGGGAGGAACAGGGAGTGAATCTACTGGTGTGGAATGTGTTTTGAGAAATAAGTGTCTATAGTTAAGCTCCTACTGCAGTTTTGGGGTACTTGCAAAGTATTCTAAACTTCAGTAGGAATAGATGCTTTAGCACTGCAATTCAGTCTCAGCTTTCTGAGTATCTCTTCAGGTTTCTTGGCTTGTTTCCCTGTTAGACTGTGTAGGGAAACTGTATCAGGTGCCTTTGTCTTACCTGATCATTCTAGTGATTTTCACAAACAGGAAAACAAGATTGTTAGCCATTTCCAAATATTGTAGAGTATCAAAACCCAATTAACTACTCTAGTTAAAGGAACTTCTGGATTAGCATGGTATTTACATTTACATATATAATTCTCTAACTGCAAATTTCCAAACAGATAAATACACTGTGTTGATGGCAGCGTGTACTGCACAAGCTTCAGAGGAGAACATCTTGAACACTGTCGAACTGCTTCTATCAAGGAATGCTGACCCTAACCTTACTTGCAGGTATCGAAAACCCCACATCTGTGAATAGAGTAAAAAATTCAGTATTATTATACGGAGACATGTTTATAGACATAGCTGGTGGTGGTGGTGAAGGTGAAGTGTACGTACTTCTTGTAATTTCACTGCTGTTTGTATAAGAAAAGATTAGTGCTCAGATACTTCAAGCTCTGAATACAGTTCTTAATCTGAATAAATAAGACTGTGATCAGCTTTATCAAGTTGTAAGTATGTTCTTCAGATGAGCAGAATATAAATTAATCTTAATTATTCACTTGACTGAAGTATATGGGCAAGAAGTATGTCCTCTGCCTTTCCTAAATCGTATTGCCTCTTCTGCATAGGGATGGAAGTTAAATCAGTTCATTCTTTATTTAAATGCATGTCCTACTTTAGAGCATTTTGTGGATATCTGGCTACATTCTTTTCACAGAGTGCTTCCTGTAGAAAACAAAATTCTGTAAATAAAATACATTTATTCTGCTGCAATCTGGAATAATTCAGATTAAGAGATTAAGCTCCTTCTGGAAACAAGTAATAATGTCGTCCTTCAATTACAACTTTGTGTCTGAGCAGTTTGAAGCAGTGCATTGTGAGATGTCTGTAGTTGCACACTCTGATGAAATGTTTCATTTTACATCAAAAAGAAATAAATTCTGGACTGACCCTAGGATAAACTGTCTTGCCTCTGCTAAAAAAAATGCTGTGTAAGTCAACTGGTTTTTCAACTAACTGAATTTTTTTATACCACACCTCTTTCATCACATTACCTGGGATATATAGACTGAGTAGCTCTCTAGAAGGAATAGAATTGAAGGCCTTTAATTTTCCTTAGTAGAACTCAAATACTCAAGGTCCTGAACCCCTCACTGTGAGCATAGTACTGACAGACAAGGAGGAAGCAGTTCTGCTGAAGTGCAACTGATGTCTGGTACAAAATTTAAATGCCATTCTTTTATTCTTACCAGAGAGACTAGAAATTGTTCATGAGAAAAGAGAAAGCTACATACTCGGAAATAATTACATATTGTTGTTGTCAGATAGCTGGGTGTTAGAATACTAACATCTTGCTTTTAAAAATAGGGGAAGTCTTTGCATTATTAACTTTGTCTTGGGTGTTGAAAATGTAAATGAGAGTGCAAAGCTGCAGGTTTGCATTTGGACAGGCTTTTGGCTAAACTTTGGGGGAAGAGAAAGTATGAATGCTGACATGAGGTAGGAATTCTAATTTTTAAATTTTATTTATAAACATAGAGTTGTGTTTTGCATGGTTGATCTTTATATACAAATATTTATTTACTGTCTTTTTGTGTCCTTAGACCTTGTGCTAACATGAGTTATTCATGTATCCAGCAGATATGGTTGTGGCTTTTTCACTTTTGCAGTAGTAGACTTTCTCAAATGAAAAGATAAATTAAGTGACAATCAGAAATGCCATATTTGTGCCAAATAAAAGCAGAGGCTTAAAAAATCCAGACCTTGTCATCTCAAATCTTCAAGCTGCCTTTATGTCTTTCCAGTATTTGTCATCTGTGCATGCTACTCCATTATTGGGTCTGCTCAGGCAGCAGCTGCTATTTCTCATGGACTTCTTGCTCTGTGTTCAGAAATGAGAATGAAGCACAATAAACTGCCTTATGTGACGATAAGGGATCAAACAGCCCCTCTCTGTGGCACTGCAATCCCATTTCACCTGTTTCATTAGAGCAAGCAGGATGTTCTGTGGGAGTGATCAGAACAGTCTGTGAGTTGAGATTATTGTGAAAGTATTTCCTGTGTGATCAATTTACCACAGGTGTTAAGAACTAAAATTCTCATTATTTGGCTTTCTCAGCATGTAAGAACCAGAATGATTCTAGGAAGCTTCTCTTTTGTCCACCAACCACTGGAATGTGTGTGAATGCAAAGCGGAATACTTAATGTTCATGTAAGGCAGGGTTTAATGTTTATCGTTTCTCTGTTACACTGTCAGGGTAACCAGTAGGCTCCTTTATTTCATGTCATCTGAAGGTGATACACAGAAACTTGGGGGCGTTGGGTCTAATTTATTAAGTGTATGTGGAGTAGGGAAGGACTAGTGGGAAAGAGACCGATTTTTGAAATGCAAAGGAAGAAGGTGAGTTCAGGAATGGGTAGGTAGATGATTTCTTTGCAAGGGGATATAGTACTGAATAGAAAGTATTCAGTAGCATAACTTAGGATATTTTTGCTAAATCAAAATTGGAAACTGAGTAGTGGTGGCTGTAAAAACAGTTTTGTTAATGAGAATGTAGTGTATCAAAGCATAAGTGCTAGCTAAAGAGTTTTGAAAATCAAACAGTAAGTAGAGTAATGGCTAGGTGAAACAAGAAGGCACTGCTCTGAATAGCCATTGTAAGACCTGCTCTGAATAGCTACTGTAGAGCTACTGTAGCCTGAATGCTTCATTTAAGTGAATGCTACCTTGAGAAATTTGTTTTGCTTATGTCATGTCATTCACCTTGCTCTTGCTCCAAATTGTAAATTATATACTTTATCCCTTTGTAAGGCCTGGAAATCTTTAAGTAGTGTTTTTTAAAAACCTTTTTTAACCTGCAGTGCTTTCTTAAAGTTATATTAAAGTATGTTCTTCCAATATGACTTTTTATATAGGGTTTCCCACTTCATCCTTAAATCCTACTAAGTCAGAAAATGGGCAAATAGATTATCTTCTGTTGCTGTGAACACACTGTTGCCACTTAATTTCTCAGTTCCAGGCTTAATGTGCAGCAGTGTAGTGGTGCAACTGGCTCCAAAAGCTTCTGAAGATGCTTCCTGTTTATCTGAAGCACTGTTCAGTTTACAGATCAATAGACTAAAACAGTGTATTGCAGCATCATTTCCTTGCTTTGGGATCTCAATAAAAAAAGATTGAGACTAAACTCAGGGTAAAATTGTTTTCTACCTGCTGTATTTTTTCTAGTATTATTGATACACTGGTCTAGTTAATAAACATATATCCCGTTATGAGACTTGACTTACAACTTGTCAAGAGCACCAGCTTGAAATACTGAATTTTCTGTAGATGTCTTCCCAGTGAAAAACCTGTGTGTAAATAGAAGACATCTCTTCTCCTTCTTCTTATGAAATTTTCCAGGAAGGTGAACTTTGTCTTGCTTGAGATCATGATCCCAAACATAAGCACATTTATTTGTCAAGTGCGGTGAATTCTGAACCACAGATTCAGTTTAGTGACAACTATTCAATACATTTTTGAGTCAGATAACTTGCCATCTAGGAGATAAAATTTTATCACCAGTTCTGTCATGGCTCCTGATTATCCAGGGTAGTAGGGCCGTTCTACTCAGCTTGTTGTCTTGTGATTTAAATTTTGCCCCATTTTTTCTGCAAGGTAAAGTGAGCCTGTAAGAACTTCTGGTTGTATCTTTGTGTACACATCATATACGAAGTTTTGAATGGCCCTGAAAACTGAAAAAGCTGCTAGTTTTGTCTTCTTCTCCAGTATTAATATAAAAGCAGGGAGACAGAGCACGAAGCTGTGTTGGAGGATGTTTATGTCAGATATTAGAAAAAGGTTCTTCTGCCAAAGGGTAGTTGGGCATGGGAACAAGCTCCCCAGGAGAATGGTCATAGCACCAAGTTTGATGGAGCTCAAGAAGTGTTTGGACAATGCTCTCAACCATGTGCTGTGATTCTTGGGGTTGTCATGTCCAGGGCCAGGAGTTGGACTCTATAATCCTTGTGGGTCCCTTCCAACTCAGAATTTACTGTGATCCTAGAGATAAAAACAAATAAATGAACAAAAATCTCTCTTCATTTACATGAGACCCTTGCTTCTTATGTAGGTGCTGAAAAGCTGGAAGCAAACATAGTTAGATGTTTAAGTACTAAATTGCTTATATGCCTTTTAAGTTTTTATTTATTTACTGACTATTACTTGAGTATCATATTCAATATGGACAAATGTCATGTGGTAAATTGTACCATACAACAGGATGTAATGAGTGTTTGGACAAGAAGGTCATCTGCAAGCCAGACTGCTGAAACACAGCAGTTCCTCAAAATAATTAAAGGATTCTTAAGATCTTCTGTCTGGATGATTATCACTACACTCTCTATGAAAATTTTTAGATTGCACTAAGGTATACCAGTACATTTAGTTTCTCTTCAACTTAAGCAGGAACAGTGGATTTGCCATGTTAGAGCTTGCTGTTGTGGTTGTGGGGGTTCATTGCAGGGTTAGGAAAACAAGGTTTGTTTTACCCAGTGCTCTCATCTCCCTCCTGTGGCCGTACATGTAAATGGACTCTGCTTTCATGGGGTGGCTCAGGGCACCCCCTCGCATGTAGAGGTGCAAATTTGTGCAGCAGTTTATGTGTTTCTATCTGGAAACAGCCTGTAGCCTTTGAAATTAAAACTCAAGCATTAAAATGGCTTGCTTGCAGTACTAATTGCACAATCACGTTGATGGACCTTTTAAATGTTGTATTTATTGACTTTTACTTGCAAATGGAGAAGTTTCTTTGGTGGCTTTAATGTCATTGAGTTGTTGGCTTGATTTCAGATACCATACGTACAGTACTGTACAGCTGTAACTGCATCATATTCTTTGGAGAAAAGACTATTCTGTAGCCTCAGGGCTTCTGTTCACTCTTTTTCCTTTGAAAAGGCAGAAAGTAATTGTGAAATAGTATCAAAATTTGAGGGGAAAAAAAAGGTTGAGAGTGGAAGAAATGAAAATGAAATCAGGTGTGATTGGCTGGTTTTGCAGTCAGATATAAATACTTCAAAGGTGATGGCTTGCAAAGTTCTCAGAGGCTACCTACCACTGAAAAGAAATTAGTGTGGGAGTGAGTGTCCATGTTGGGCAAGTAAGTTTGAATTTTGTTGCTACAAATTATTAGGCTATAATCAACTTCTGCTCATTCTTTAAAATATAGATATCTGTATATGTCTCTGTATAGATATCTCTATGGAGACATAGAGATAGTGAGATATATAGATATCGTTATTAAGTTGAAGAGGGAGATTATAGTTTTTCTCTATTTTTGTAGTAATCTTCATAGGTTCACAGGGTGTTTCAGGTCAGAAGGGATTTCAGGAGGTTTCTAGTCCAACTTCTTTAAAGCTACCTCTGTGAAATTGAGCTAGGTTGCCATCTGGTCTTGAAACCCATGAAAGATAGAGACTAAAAAACTTCTCTGTGCAACTAGTTCCGTTGATTGGCTGTGCCCCATGGGGGAATGTCTCCTCACATTCAGTCAGAACAACTTCTTTTGTAGTGGTGATGAACTCAATTGGTTCTAGACTGATGCAAGTATTTTTTCTTCATTACCAGGTTCCTTCACTTTGTTGGCTGTGTGTCTTGAAGGTCTGGTTACCTTTCATTTTGCTTATCTCTGTGTAATTGACCTTCTTCTCACCATAAGGTTGTTTCAAATTTGTAACATTACTGGATTTCATTCAGTACAATTTTAACTGTGTTTTCGTAAGACAAAACATTATCCTTGTATGAGTGATCAAAACCAAAGAAAGATGTGCAAGGCCTTAGTTCTAGCAATACTCTCTGGAAGGAGGCAGAAATTTTAAGGCAGTTGCTTTAAGACATATGTGTTTTGGGATTCCTCTAGTGGTCAATGAACTTAGTATTAAGAAACCCATTATTGGGAAGAGCAGTCCTCAGGTATATCCTAGCAAAATAGAATAATCTTTAGAAAGCAGATTTTTGACATGGAGCTATACATGACAAGCAATACATAATATTTTTCGTGAAAAACTATTGCTTTTTAAAATACAATAGATTTTAATTAAACAACAGTAGTAAAATATTTTAGCTTAAATCTGATTACTTAGTAGCAACCAGAAACTCCACAATCTTTCTCCTCCAATACTGCTTTTTTTTCCTTAGTTCTGCAATCTTATTCCATCAAAGAATGAGTCAGGCATCTGGAAAGATACTTTGCAAACAGAAACTTTTGAGCAATATTTCACAATGGCTTCATCTTGTAAGCATCTCTAGAAGTGTAAGATCATGTCTTGGTTTGAGACAATTCAAAGGAGAACACTCTGGCATGAGTCATGTCCTTTAAAGCTTAATCCCTTTCCACCAATAAGAAATGAATACTAATAGATGAAAGTGAAAAAAACAATTATTTATTAACAAACAATGCTGAAAGGCATGGGCAAAAAAAGTAAATAACTGCTAGATATCAAACTGCTAGACCTCATTCCCCACTGGAGCAAAGAGAGATCTGAAATGCTGGAAAAGTAGCCATTCCTGAAATGGGCCTGGCAGGAGGACTTCAGGCTTTGTAGGACACAGTGACGAGATGGCGTGAGATCCCTTTCTGGAAGGCAGGAGCCTCACAGAGCTGTTCCAACAGCAAAGAGCTTCCCCACAGCAAGGCACAGCAGACAAAACAACTGGGCTGGAGCCACTCAGTGCACCCTCTCCCCAGCTCAGCGCAGTAGCAGCGGCTTGGGCTGGAGCAGGATGGTTCTGCTCCGCTTCTGCTAGTGCAATGCACCCCCCCCCAATTTTTCAGACAGGCAGCTGCAGAATTCACCCTCAAGGTAGCTCAAAGATCACTCTGCAGCTTCTCTGAGTCAGGGTGGAGGGGAAAGAAAAAACTGAAAGAAAAACCATTACCTGAGCAAAGGTCAAGCAGCCAGTGATGCAAATGCCACGCTGCAAAGAGCCCCGAGAAACCTTGCTGGAGAGCTTTTAAAAACTTCTGCACAAAAGCAACCTCCACACACACAAGGTCCCCTGCTACAGGGTCTTAAAGATACAGGAACCATTCTGGGGCACAGATGATTATGGGATAATGGGATATCATTATGAATCACCCTATGACAGATCAGTAGACTGTTGTCCTCATGGTTTTGGGGTATAAAAACGAGAGTAATGGGAAGGGTGGTGTCTAAGTACTCCTTTGGCAACTATAAGAAACAGTAATCTATGTGGGAGAGAAGGTATCAACAGATGCACTTCATAGAGTCAGCAAGATTGGAAGAGACCTTCAAGATCATGTAGTCTGACCATTAACCTGGTACCACCATAACCACCCCTGAATGTATATCAAAGTGCCACATCCAGACCCCTCTTGAGCACTTCCAGATACAGTAACTCTACCACCTTCCTGGGCAACTCTTCCAATGCCTAACCACTTCTTCAGTGGGC
>VZTH01015648.1:202558-242187 GCA_013397815.1 Aleadryas rufinucha | reverse complement strand
GGTGAGAAAGATCCGTCTTGGCGGTTACCTAACTTAGCTCATCTTGACCACGCACTTTGGATTTTATTTCGTGTTTTGTAATACAGAATACCCCAATTTAACAGCGATCCTGTGTTACTGCGCCAGCCCTCTCACCACTTCAAAAGCTGCCTTTTAATGATATTTAATTTAGGCTCGCTTATATGCTACATTTGCTAGTGAACACATTGGCTACGTGGCTCTTATTTAACACAATCACTGTCCCCCCATAGTGAGCAACACGCTCGCCGGTCTGCAGCAGCCCTGGAAAGACAATTCACTGTTCAAACATTTTTTAAACCTGATTTACCGTTCCAGAGAAACAACTCTGCAACTAATCTTCCAGGACAAATGTAATGCCGAAGAGCAACTAAACTGAAACGTATAAATTCCATATATACTTAAAAATATCATTGTCTGTAATTTAATATAACAATATTTCTAGGCCTATAACCTTGCACGCAGAGGCAATTTCCCAAGCATTAATACTTAAATGGGTCATATGCACCACATCTGTCATTCTGTCCTGAAGTCTATGAGGCACAACCAAGACTCTGCAAGCCTATTGATTTTTCTAGCATTTGCTTTAATTTACTTAACCATTGAGAAATCCATCAGTACATAAAGGGCAACTGTCCATTACTGCCTCATTTGCACACATTGTTTTCCCCCTTTTTTTTTTTTTTTTTTTTGCATTCTGACATACTTTTTTTTCACCTGGCACCTTTCTTTCAGGAAACAAATGACTGCATTGATGTATGCAGCTAGAAAAGGTTATCCTCGGGTTGTTGCTTTTCTTGTCACTCATGGATCACACATAAATGCCCAAGATGAAAATGGATATACAGTAAGTGATTTATTTTGTGTGTTGTATTTAATGATAAAAAATTTGAAGAGGGAGTACCCACTAGCTTTTTTCAAAGTACAGCTTATTGAGAAACATTCTTCAGAATTTTCTGCTTTAACACCACTTTTGAGATCCTTTTGCATTAATTGTCTTTGTCTCGAGATTGGGCTGTGCTTTATTGATTGAAACTGTGGGGTTTTTCTCCATGTGTAGAATCGGTAAAACAAAGTTGTTCTTTGCAGGCATTAATATGGGCAGCACAGCATGGACATAGAAGTGTAATTTTGAAGCTGCTTGAACTAGGAGCTGACAAAAATCTACAGACGAAAGATGAAAAAACAGCAGCAGATCTAGCAAAAATCAATAAACATTCTGAGGTATTTCATTTCTCTTAGAAATGCACATTCTGTGTTTTCCCCCAAAAATCTATTCATTAATTCTGTATAATTTTCTGCAGAAGTATTACTTTAATAACTGCATAATAGCATCTAGTTGAATACTAGTGCTCTTACATCTATGTTTATAACAGACTATTTCCTGTTATATCACAGCTTTTCACACTGCTGTAAAGGTTATATGTTAGTGTTTTGGAAACCTTTTTTCTTTATTCTTTCAGAATCGTTGACTTTAGATTTAGAATACAAAACAAGGGATTATTCATGTTTGCAATGTTGATATGAGAAGTAGAAAAATGTGTTGTTTTTTACCTATCTTCCAGAGTATGTGAGAGAATGCAGGTATCAAACTGATTTGAAGAGTTTAGTTTCTCATTGAGTTTGGAAGTGAAAAGACTAAAGCCAAAAAGAAGAGGGGTTGGTACTGGCCATTTTCAAAATCTGTTCTCTGGAGGAAGGTGTAAAATAATGTAAATTGTCCGTCAGATCATGGAAGGAGCAGCCACTAATTATCAATGTAGAGAGCTACTGAAGACGACATGTATTCTCCTAAAATAAATATCTTTACTACTGTTATCAGATGATACATGGTAAATCAGTCAGACCATATTACTGTGTATTTTGTTTTGAGTTGCTCTTGCCAATGATGTGGCTTTTTACAGTGGCTGTTCAAAAATGAATAATTCACTCTTATGAATTGTAATTTACAACTTCTTTTTCTTACCTCCTTTTTTTTTCCCTGCCAGACTTATGGGCTAGGCAGGAGCAAAAATGATAACTATGCACAGAGGTGTCAGTGGAAGCTAGCAGGATCTGTGTCTGAGGCTCAGTGATCTGCTAGCTCAGGTTACTGAAGAGGGTTACAAATGCTTTCTGCCTTTGATAAACATCTTGTTCAGCAGGTTGCAGCCATATAATCTTAACATGACTTTCTCTGACATGGAGCGAATACAGGCTTGTCACACTTGAGAGATGGCTCTTGCCTCTTGACGTGCAGTGCTAACTTTCACACAATTGGTGCAAAGTCTTGCAGATAGTATTGAGGTATTTAATGGTCATGAGCTTCTTCCAGGTTCAGGGTCTGCTCTTCAGGCTATTGACAACCCAAAGGGGCTGTCATATAGACTATGTCTGCATAAACTGTGTCTGGGAGGGAGAATATTTTTCTTTTGTATTATTCTGGATTTAACTGGGAGTTATTTTTCTTCCAAACAGCCTGTATGGTGCTGTGTTTTAGGATTGTGACCAAAACAGTGTTGATAACACATCGGTGTTTTAGCTGTTGCTGAGCAGTGTTTGTGCAGAATCAAGGCCATCTTTGTTTCTCACTCTGCTCCCCATCTCTAGCAAGTAGGCTGAGAGTGAGCAAGAGGTTGGGAGGGGGCACAGCTGCTCATTCCAGTTGACACAAGGGGTATTCCATGCCTTATAACATGCTCAACAATAAAACTGGAGAGTGACTGGGCACTGGTCTGCTGGTGGGAGGTGGTAAGTACCTGCCTTTGCATCACTTAGCTTTTGGGGTTTTTTTTCCCCTTCACATATCAAACTGTATTGTCTCAGTCCATGAAAAGTTTTCTCACTTTTACCCTTCTCATTCTCCCCATCCTGCTGGCCTCAGTAGGGGCTTATTTACCAGCCAGGATCAACCCACATACTTGTGTATGTGTATATGTATATAAAACTGGCTAGTCACCTGAATTCCAGGCAAGTGGTTTAACCATTCATTTTTTGAGGTTCTACTTCTTTTGCTGAGTTTTCTTGTAACTGTTTTAAAATCCACACAGAGGCAGTTCAGTGTTTGGAATCCATCACTACTGCATTGTGATGCCTAGCAGAAGGCGGCTTCTTTAATCATTTGAAAGAATCCCTGTCTGTCAGATATGGTTAACTTAGATTGTCAGTTGTAAATTGATAAATGTTACATTTATTTATATGCACTAGAAATTGAGATGTTAAAAGAGTCATATGCCTTGTGCCCTTTAGAGAACTTACTATGTTGAGTATGTAGAACTCTTGTCTACAAGCAGCAAAAATTACTGTCTTGGCGTTTGGCTTTTTCTGTAGTGGCAGATGTTTTTTTAGACCACGTGACACCATTGTGCTGTGTCAGTTCATCGCTGTGCTGGAATTTGTTTAATTCAGAAACGCTCTTGGTAAACTCTTAAGCTTAGTCTTAACTTCTCATTATAGATGTATGCTTTAGAGAAGTGGCAGGTGTTTCATGTTCCCTGTAAGTAGTAATAGATTGTAATCTTACTCCAATACATTTTTGTGCATTTTGAGTTTTAATAATAATTAATTCATTTTGGCTCTTCCAGATATTTAGTTTGCTCTCTTTGGCTGCAAATCACTTGCAAGGGAAATACCATAAAACAGTTGAGCAAGACGCTATCTGCAAATTTCTAACTGCTGTCTCTGACCACAGAGCTGGGTAAATACAATTAGAGTGTAATTACAGCTTACAAACATTCCTAAGAGATTGTATTTGTTCGTATCAATGATTAAGTTGTTCTAATACATAATGTGTCTTGTTTGGAGTGCTACCAAGAGTCCACAGTAAGTATATTGATGTACTATCAATTTTTCAAGATTGCAAATTTCCTTGGCAATATAAACAAAGACCATGCTCTAGATTTTTCTTTCCTCTCATTTAGTGTAAAGTATAGGAGAGCCAGGGTCCAATGTCACTTCAATTCATTTAAGCTCTGTTAAATTTGTATGCTCCCCTGCTGCATACTCCTTGTTCTGTGCTTACGTTCATTTGATGTTAAATTTTTGATGCTTTCACTGAATACCTGTTTTCAGCTTCATTGCCACCAAGAAGAGCTATGCCCTTTTCTTTTTTCCTGAATCAATTGGAGGGTCAAAATTAAGTATGAACACCAGGTAAGCTCTGGAAGTTTTGGCAGTGTGCCCCTGACCCTGAGGCTTGAAGTTGCCCTGTGCCTGAAATCAGCACCTGCTTCAGCAACTTCAGAGATCCCTGATACGATTTTGTGCAAGAACTTGGCTAAGAAGTCCTCAACAAACCATCCACTTGCATCCTTCAGCTTGAGCTGTGTGGTCTTAAAAAGACTGCTTGCAGCGCCCGTAGTCGGTTCGGATTGGTCAGATTGCCCCTGCTCAGCCAGGTCCTGCTGAATTTGGAATGCTCTAGTTTTGCAGCATTAGGCTGATGGGCTGATGGCAGTTCACAGGGCAGCAGTTCAGAGTGAAGTAGTGTCAGACAGAGTACTTAAGACAAAGACTCACCAGATTCTGTTGTTAGAATCCTAGAATCATTTAGGTTGGAAAACACCTCCATCGAGGCCAACCCTTGACCAAACACTACCATGTCAACTAAACCTTAATACTAAGTGCCATATCCAGTCATTTCTTGAATACTTCTAGGGATGGTGACTCAACCACCTCCCTGGGCAGCCTGTTCCAATGCTTGACCGCCCTTTCAGTGAAGGAATTCCTCCAGATGTCCAACCTGAAGCTCCTTTGTGTCAGCTCTCGTCCCATTGCTAGTTGCCTGGGAGAAGAGGCCAACCCCCACCTGGCCACAGCCACCTTTCAGGCTGTCTCCCCTGAGACTCCTTTTCCCCATGCTAAATAACCCCAGCTCCCTCAGCCACTCCTCACTGGACTCACTCTCTAGAACCTTCACTAGCTCCGTTGCCCCTCTCTGGACATGCTCCAGCCCCTCAATGTCTTTCTTGTTGTGAGGGGCCCAGAACTGGACACAAAACTTGAGGTGTGGCCTCACCAGTGCTGAGTACAGGGGGATGATCTCTTGCCTAGTCATGCTGGCCACACAATTTCTGATCCAAGCCATGGTGCTATTGGCCTCCTGGGCCATCTGGGCACACTGCTGGTTCATGTTCAGTGAGCACCCCAAGGTCTTTCTCTGCTGGGCCACCTTCCACACACTCTTCCCCCAGCCTGTAGCACTGCATGGGGTTGTTGTGACCAAAGGGCAGCACCCAACACTTCGCCTTATTGAACCTGATACAATTGGCCTTGGCCCATTGATCCAGCCTGTCCAGATCCCTCTGCAGAGCTTTCTAACCCTCCAACAGATCAACATTCTCACCTTGCTTAGTGTCATGTGTGAACTTACTCAGGGTACCTTCGATCCTCTCATCCAGATCATCAATAACTATTAAACGGGACTGGCCCCAACAGTGAGCCCTGGAGAATACCACCAGTGACTGGCCACCAGCTGAATGTAACTCCATTCACCACCACTCTCTGGGCCTGGGCATGCAGCCAATTTTTCACCTAGTAGGCTGCCAGCTTCTCCAGGAGAATGCTCTGAAGACAGTATTGGAGGCTTAACTGAAGTCCAGACAGACAACATCCACAACCTTTCCCTCATCTGCTAGGTGGGTCACCTAGTCTTAAAAGGAGGTCATGTTGGTCTAGCAGGACCCATCTTTCCTAAACCCATGCTGGCTGGGCCCAATTCCCTGGCTGTCCTGTACATGCCTTGTGATGGCACTCAAGATGCTCCTTCAGTCTTTGAGGGGAAGAGGAGGCAGACCTTTATTTCAGGGCCTACACAGAGCAAAGTATGTCATAACTCAGGATTTTGGCAAAAGATTAATTGTAGCAAATGCAGTAGTCCTTTCAGGATTTTGTAGGATTTGCTCTTTGGTTTAATTGTTTTCATTACAGTTCATCTGCTTGTTGAAAGCTGTTTAGTTATTTTTCCTCTTCTACTTCTATATCCCTTGGTAGAGCGGGGAATCAAAACTGGCATTTTATATTTGTTTATAAATGTTAAACTCTGAACCTACAGTTTGGTGTTAACTACTTCCTCAGTCTACCTTCTGAACAGTAGTCTTCTGACAAGTTTCTTGATGGAGTAATTTCCACTGTCTTTAATTACAGATGGTCCTGTTGTCTTGATAACCTTTTTTGGCTTGACTGGAACCAGACGGGTACCAGTTGTGGACTGAATTAAATTAATATGAATGTTATCTGATAAGAATACATAGTTATCTTCCTTAACCCCACTTCCACATTTTTCAGGCTTTTGTGACCCAACTTCAAGGTTCATTTGGAATGTTTTGTGACTTAAAATGACCTTTATTTATAAAAGTCGTCCCCTTTAGGTTCAATTCAACTTATTAGACAGAAAAAAATCTATAAATTTTTGATAGATTAAGTTGTATGCTTATAAGGTGCACTTCTGTCATCAGCAGGTGTGTGCAATTTCAGGTTGCTCCCAAGTGCTTTGTCTGGGGAGCTTTTCTGTAACATTTTGTTCTNGAGAATGAGGGCAGCACATCAAAGGCATGCCAAAGCCCAGCTTTATGAAATGATTTTTTTTTTTTTTAATTTCCACTGGTTTTAACTCCCATCTCATTCATTATCTTTACAGTTCCTATTCAACTTTTGATGAACTGGAAGTGTTTTTACATGGTCTTGGTCTAGAACACATTAGAGGATTATTGAAGGTAATTTTGTGGTATATCTGCTACCTGTGAAGTAATCCATGAAAGCAAAATGCACCTACTGCATAATAAAAAAGTTGTATCGCTATTAATATATTAATTCAAATAAATTTCTTAAACAGAAATTTATTTATAAAATGGGAAGTTAAACTGCAGTGGACTAAGTTGGATTTCTTGATTATGTGCATTAGTCACATAATGTTTAGAAACATCAAATGTTTAGAAACATTTGATGTTTCTAAACTAGACAGATCTTTCATTGCTTCAATAATGGTGTCTTGTAGCTGGTTTTGTTCCTGAAAACTGAAGTAAAACAGGGAAGAAAATCAAGTTAAAACTGTTTTATTCTGAAATTCTTTTTGATGTCAGAAACTCCTTTGTTTTATACAGGAACAAGATATAGCTTTAAAACAACTTCTGACCATGCAAAAAGATGACTTAATACAGGTCAGTTTACTACTTTAGAACTTAATTTTGTCCGCTTTTTTTAATGTTTTTAATGTCTTAACTTCTCGTTATAAATGTCTAACCTTGCAAGAATTCTTTCAGCATCTTCTGCAACTTCTTGAATTTTAATGTGAATATAGACAGGCTTTTTCTGAAGTATGTAATCTCACAGATCAGTGAGTGATCAGGGGTGAGCAGGAAATAGTTCTAGTTTAAATTTTAGTTGTTATCATTTTTTGATTTTAATTCTGGTTTCTCTGAAAGGAAGTCAGTGCTAGGATTAGCAGTAGATGATACTAAACAACTGCTTTAGATGTGGTCCTCCTTTGTGAGGTGATAATTTTTGTTGGAGAAAGAAGAGCTGTCTTACGTTAGAATTGCTTAAATTGTAGAATCTCATTTCCCACACAGATTTGTAAAACCTTATCCCAAAAAAAAAGGGAAAAAAGAGAAGATTTTGTTTCTTACAGTTTACTGCAGCTGGGAAGGTTGGTCTTTTGCAAAGGTTGGTCTTTTGACTAAGTGATGCATTATTACAAGGCTTCTGTTCTCGGTTGAGATGTGGTGGTTGCTTTTCTTTAGTCTTTGCTGGAATTTTTCCTGTGGGGAATGAAAGGACTTTCTGTGCTTACAGGAGGATGCTATGATAAAATCTAGTTACAGGAGTCTCATTGGAACAACATGAGTACTTCAGGATTCTTCTGAGCACTCTGTGCTGGGGAGCTTTGGAATCTCTTGTCTGGGATTCCAAACACGCCTCGTAAAAGCAGCCGCTTCAAGACTGCTCCCTGCTACTGGCGCTAGCCGTGTCCTTAGTATCAGCTTTTTTCTCCTTATCCTAGTACCAAGGAGGCATGTATTCTAGTAGCTGGATCCAATGCTGTATTCCTTTAGAATGGATGTCAACAAGGATTGTTATGCTTGAAGTTTTGTCTTATAACTGAGTAGAGTTAATTTTTCTGACAGAAGTCACAAGTAATTCTGTATTCTCAAGGGGTGCTCATACAGGGAGCTTTGTCAATGAAGAGATTTTTAAGAGTTCATCTAGGACAAAATATTATGAGGCATGTCAGTGTGTTTTGATGTCACTGCTTTTCTGAAGCCTCAGGATCATTGGACAGCATCCTGGTGTCCTGGGATTTTTAGAACTCTAAAGCCCCTATTGATAGTAGTTTTGTCCTTTAAGGAGATTCTTCTGGATTTCTTCTCTTTACTGTGTGAGCTGCTGTGTTGGTCATGATTGCATTAAACTGTAAATCTGTCTTAGTATATGTTCATAATGATTGCTTGCTTTGGTATTGTAGTCATTGCTTGTTTTTGTCCAGGGAACATTGGGGGAAGAGAAGAGAATTGTGGACTTCAGTAAATGGCTAAGCTTTATGGTTCCTTCTCCAAAGAGGTGTAATTTCACTTAAAATCGTAGCTTCTGTGTCAGTGTTCTAAATTGTTTGAGGTTCCCTATTAAAAAAGCAAACAAAGCTTTGAACAAATTGAAATAACTACATGAATCAGCTGCTTCTACACAGGAAGATGGTATCTGTAAGAATTTAATTGCTTTGTCTCTTAACTTTGCAACAGCAGGAAACCCTTCCTGAAAAATAAGTCATGCTTTGCGCATGGACATAAATTAATTAGTGAGTCTTCAGTTGAGAAGTTAAAAAATGGCATAACACTCCTGGCTTATTAGCACTTCATAAGTTGTCCTAATTTCTTGATGCAGTCTAGTTTTAGAGCTCTGCTAACGGTTTCTCCCCACGCTGCTGATAGAACAAATCTAATCTGTTTCCTTGTAACTTCAGACTTGGAAGTTTTTACTGTGATGGCAGACTTTCAGCTAACAGCCAGCCGTTTTAAATAGCCTGGATCTCATTACTACAAAGATTAATGATGACCTCTGATGGACGCCTCTGAACCAAGCTGCTTTGTATCCAGAGAACTGGGGAGCAATCCTGTCATTAACATGATATGCTTTCCTCCATCAAACAATATCTTCCTATCAGGAAGATATTTTCTCTGTGAATATCTTTATCTGTATTCTACAACATTGCCTAAACAATGAGTCTTTCAAGCTGAAATCCTTGCATTCCTTAAGCTTATAAGCTGTTCCATTCTGGAAAAAATATGTTCAATATACTGGGACATGTCTATCAACATTTGGAGGTTTTTGTCTGCACTACTTATGACACTCACATTTTTTATTTTGTTTTAAGCATTTTTCTCATAAGCTAGCAACAGAAGTAATTTTGCTTCTGGATGCATTTAGGACTAAAAAGGTTTATTTCTCACATTTTATTTAGTTTAGAATAAGAGAAATTGGCATGTTGTTTTGGATTTGAGAATGTATAATGAAAAGTTGACACATCAAAATATCCGTAAGTTTAACTACATAATTTGATAATTATCTGATAATTATGTACTTCTATATCACAGTGCCAGGACTCATCCCTCTGCCCCCACTCCCTGAGAAGAGCATTTAGTATTTGACAGAAATGTGTCAGGTTATTAAAATTAGTGGCTACTTGGGCAAAGTGGCATTGATATAAGAGCTTGTCCATAGCTTCACTGGTTTTGTCTATGCAGTATATCATCTTTTATGTGTTGAGGCAAACTTATTCACCTCTTGTCACGTTCATGCTGGAGTGTGAGCTTGGGGCTTGGATTTTGAGGGACTGCTTTGTATGTATTTAAGTATAGAATAAAATAGATGTTCCTAGAGTTGATCTAGCTAAAATTGAGAGTGCTTATAGTCTGTTTTACAGATATAAGCATGTTCTTGTACACCACTTGTACATTCTTAAACATGGCCATTTCACAATAATACTTGCATAATTTGGACTGCAAAGTGCAAGTGAACCAACACCAACTTAAAAATTACCTTACCTTTCAAGAAGGGCTTATTGCACTGTGATTTTTCCATGCATTCATTATTGCATGAACAGTCAGGTTCTGGATCACTTCATGTTCTTGCAGAGATGGTCTAGCAATTGGGAAATAGTTTGGACTGATCTGTCAACCTTCCATCTCTAAGTTCTGCCCTTTTTACCTCTAAATGCAGAGTTATTGTGGTGGTAGAAGGCTTTATCTGTAGTGACATTTATCACATTCTTTACTTCCTGACACACATTTTCAAGATGTGGTGGTGTTCAGTGATCCATTTGCAGAAGAAGAAAATGTTTTATTTCTAGGGGAACAAAGTACAGCATCTTCCTGATATGCTGGTCAGAAAGCTGCATCCTGATTTGCTGGTTTCAGGAATGAGAAGGTGGAGTCAAAAGCAAAGGCAGTCCTCGCAGTAGTTCCTGCTTTAAACAAGATAGTTTTAATCTTCAAGAATAACTGCTATTGTATAAATCAGCTTACTTACTCATAGTGGAATGACTGCTGTAATGCTTTGTAAGCCTTAAGAAAATATTAGTTCATTACAGATAGGGCTCCACAAGGCAAACCTGAAAACTAATGAATTGAGAAAACTTACAGCTCAACACAAGTGAAGCAGATTATTTATAGGAAACCCAGATCTTTCTCTCTTAAGGCTGCTAGTGGTATTTGCTAAAAAGACTTCAGTAAAATTTATTCAGGTACCCATGGAAACCTATTAGAAACTCAGAAGTTCTTGACACATGTAGTTAAATTCCCAATTAATCTTGTTGGGATTTTGCATTACTGAAGAACTTACTTGTCTATAAACTTAACATGGTTTTGAAATGTTTAAAGGCACACTTGTGAGCCCATAATTATTTGTTACTTGTAATTGGTAGAGAACCTGGAGGACAGTTTAATGCAGTCCCAATGGACACTGTGTGTCAGAACATTGGGTCTCAGAAAAAAGCAAACTTTTCCCTAGGCACCATCTCTTCCCTAGAATTTTGATCTGATGTGGGTTGTCAGCTGTTCATTCAAAATTCTTTCTGACAGAAATCTGGGAGACTGCAAACACTAACCTCTTCCAGATTTCTGAGGGTGCAGAAGGTAACTTCAAGTCCTCAGAATATCAGTGAGGGTCCTATAAAGCCTAGCTTTGGAGACTCTGAGATCTTTGCAGTGTCAAATGCCAGAGTGGTCAACTCCTGTTGAGTAAGGTACTCAGCTGGCATCTTAGGAACAAAGTCAAGAGGTTTTTCACTTGTGTGGAGGAGCATCTTGAGGCTGCCAACACGAGAAGTCCTGTGTTGCACAGCAGCCTGTCAGATGAGCAAGGAAAAGTATTGAATGTGCCGCAGAAGCATTTCCCTTTTAACCAATGAATTTTTCTTTAAATGTTCTGCAAGAAAGCTCTCAGCCTAGGATTTAAATATGACTTAAAATTTAATCTGAGATACTTGATGGATAGCACAGCTGCCAGTGTTTTCTGTTCCAGGCATCACTTGGAGAATCTCAGTTACATGGTATATATCTTTTGTGTTTTCCTTCAGTTAAAAAAGCTGTCTTCCTGTAAAATTCTCCATTTGATGCTGATTTGATCATTTCCACTCTGTTTCTGAGTTAACGCTGTATCATCATCATCATGATTCATTACCTTGCTGTCAGAGATTATTCTGAAATGGAAAGCCTAACATCCTAACAACGCAGGGGTACTTAGGCAAACTGCCTTTTTTTTTTTTTAAAAAAAAAAAAAAACAAAAACAAAAAAACAAACCTTAACAGATTTTCTGAGTATCTTGTGCAATTTCAGTTTGGCAGTTCCTCATCTCTTGTCATTCTGTTCTGCATCATTGAATATTTTCTGTGGTTTTATTTTTTCCTTTGTCACTTACATACATTGTAGCTGGTTGCAATAACTTAAAAACAACTTCTTTTGAATCTTAATATTTACAAGCTTGTGCAATAAGTGTTACTGTACTGTTATGTCTAGTAAGTTTAAAAGTAAATCATATTTGGAATTACTCTTTAAATTTAGATTGGCATCACAAATCCTGGAGATCAACAGAAACTCCTAGATGCTATTAATGAGCTGCAAGTGGAAGAAAAAAAAATTGAAGATATCTCTGAAATTATGAAGCTGGAATTGAGGTATTAACAGTATATCTAAGGAAATGGAAGTGAAATATTAACTATTTAAAGTGACCGTGTTATTTTCTGTGGCTCAAAAGTAAAATTGTCTCACACCTTATCCCTTAATGCATAACATTCATGAGAATACGCAAGTTAGTGGATTATGAGAGCTGGTGGTGGGTGTGTTTTGCACAAAGAAAGTTGGAAGCATAGACAAAGTAGGCTCTGTTAGTCTTCCAATCAAATCTGTCTGATTGTAAGATGCAAGAAGAAGTGCAGGAGGGAAAGATGCATATAACTTCTGCCCAGGCCTTTAATTTTCAAATCGTAATATAATATCTTATACATGTGTATCTTAAATCATAAATGCTACTTCTGTTTAGATTCCAGATTTTTTCATTGTTTTTCTGTTTCACTGGAAGCAGTTTTTAACTGGCTTCTAAAGTATCTCATTTTTTTGTCTTACCAGTTAAGCAGTTTAGAAGCTATTTTCCTTATCATAGATTGTATGTATCAGTAGGTTTATAAGGAAACTTTTCTAAGAAAGTGTTACTCCTTCAGACTTCCATTCCAACTTGATATTTTTTCCCATTATAGTATTTAAGCATCAGCTCTGCAACACGTCTCATACTTTTAGTATAGTCTTGTGCCAGTACCATGGAAGCCAGGCCTGAGCTGAGAAGTATGTTCCTCAGCAACCTTATTAAACTTAATAAGTTCCCTGACCACTGCTAGAGCACTCCACATCCAGCACAGAATGAAAAATGAAGGATATAATAAGTACAAAGGTGCCTTAAGATTTCTGAAATCTCTTATCCTTTATGTGTAAGTACTTTTTTTTTTTCCTGGAAGACACACCTAGACTTCAGTTTAAATTCCATGCTCATATCTTTCCTCTTCTTAGTTCCCAAACTTATAGAAGAATAGCTACTAAAAATGGATTAGATAGTAAGGGTTCAGTTCCTCTTTGAAGTGTATGTATCTCCCTCTTGACTAGTGATCTGACAGCTGTGCTGGTACTCTCATAGATACTGCTTCCCTCTCCAAAATACTGGGGAGAACTGTCTGCTATTTGAATGCAGTGAGGCTAGAGTCCCTGTTAGTTATGTTGTTCATTGGCCCAAAGAATATGCTTGGGTTCAAATTCAATCTGTACATGTCTCCATGCTTTGGAGGCAACTGAATTGCACTGACACTGTGCATTAGCAGTCATGTCATGATGTGATCCTGCTGTAGTGTTGTCTTTAAAGTCCCAGTTCCATGAGACTGTCTAGTATGTATTCCACTCCCAACCAATCATTCATACACTGTTTGCTCCCAGTGCTGGTGCTGTGCTGGTATCTTTATCCATTACTGCATTTATGAAAAAGAGACTTTGTGGCCTGCTTGAGGAATGTTTTTGCAGCACAGTGCCAAGATTGAGCTGTAGGACATGGGAGGACATGCAAGGCATTTGAGGAAGCCCTTGAAAGACTGAGATGGGCTGGAAGAGCAGGGAGTTCATGTCCTGATAGAGGACTTTGATGTTGCTTCTGGTCTGTGAGTAGATTTCATTCAGAGACCACTCAGAGATAAGGAATTGGCTGGATATTCACACTGGGCAAGAGCTGTGGGCAACAGCTCAATGTCCAAATGAAGACTAGTAACAAGTGATACTCCTCAGGGGTTGGTATTGGGGTTGGTGCTGTTTAACATCTTTGCTGGTGACATGGAGACTGGGATTGAGTACACCCTCAGTATGTGTGCCAATGACACTGAGCTGTGTGGTATGCTGGAGGGAAGGGATACCATCCAGGCAGACCTTTACAGGCTTGAGTGGTGGGTGCATGAAATTCAGCAAGGCCAAGAGCAGTGTCCTGGGTCAGGGCAAACCCAAGCACAAGTACAGGCTGGACAGAGAATCGATAGAGGGCAGCCCTGAGGAGAAGGACTTGGGGGTGTTGGTTGATAAGAATCATAGAAACACAGAATATCCTGAGTTGGAAGAGACCCACAAGGATCATCAAATCCAGCTCCTGGAAGAAGCTCAACATGACCCAGCAAATGTGCACTTGCAGCTCAGAAGGCTAATTGTATCCTGGGCTGCATCCAAAGAGGAGTGGCCAGCAGGTCAAGAGAGAATTCTCCCTGTCTACTCCGCTCTCATGACACTCCACCTGGACTACTGCAACCAGCTCCAAGGCCCCCAGCGTAAGAAGGACATCATCCTGGAGGGAGTTAGAGGAGAGCCACAAAGATGACCAAGAGGGCTGGAGCACCAGTCCTGTGAAGACAGGCTGAGAGACTTGGGGGTGTTCAGCCTGGAGGAGAGAGGACTGTGTGGAGGTCTTGGAGAGGCCTAAAAGGGGCCTGCTAGAGAGCTGGAGAAAGACTTCTTACAAGGGCATGTAGCGATAGGACAAGGGGGAATGGCTTCAGACTAGTGGAGGGCAGGTTTAGATATTACGTAAGGAAGAAATTCTCTACTCTGAAGGTGGTGAGGTATTAGAATAAGTTGCCCAGAAAAGCTATCGATGTCCCATTCCTAGAAGTGTTCAAGGCCAGGTTGGATGGGACTTTCAGCAACCTGGTCTAGTGAAAGGTGTCCCTACCAATGGCAGAGGGTTTGGAACTAAATGATCCATAAGGTTCCTTCCAACCCAAAATATTCTATGATTCTGTTCTATGATTCTATTCTATGTAATTCTCCATCAAAACAAGTGTGTACTTTCACAAGAAGAGAATCCTGCAAACTTGTACATGTGCTGCAATACTGAAGAACTGAAGTTCCAATATGCAGGAGGGTATAAAGCGGTATGATATGGATATACCATAAATACTTAAACAGCATCTGAGCCATGTGTATTAAGATAGAGATTTTGCTGCTGAGCTGAGGTGGTAGGCCAGGTATCTGTTAGGTGCCTTTGGAAATGGATGTTGATTCTTCAGCAAGTGAAAATTAGCTGCAGTTTAAGGGAACTTTGCCCAGTTTAAGCTTTATGCATTTTTATGTTAAAATGTATGGTTTTTTCAGATTGTTCCACAGTAGTGTTTAGTACATACATTCAAGCAGAGCAGCTTAAAAATTTGAACAGAGGGAGTAAGTGGAGAAATACAAAACATCCATTCACCATGTGTGGCCAAATACAATAAAATACCCACGTGGTATCTGGTGCAATCTCATGTACCAGTGATATATCTTATTCCTAGTGTGGTGTGGGTTTAAATCATATGTAGTTCTCAAAACCAGAAAATAATTGATTGATTAAAAGATCGAAATACACAAAATATGACAGCACTTCAGTTACGGCAAGCACTGCATAGTTTTCTGGAATATTGCCTGACATGTATTCTAGGAATCTGACCTTGAGACTAAAATCTTAGGCTATGTTTACATGCAATTATATAAAGATTTTACTTCCCACTTGTTCAAAGTCATTCTGTGAGAAGGAGAATCAGTCATTAAGTCATAGAAAAACTAACATAGTAGAAAATCTTGAACTGATTGATTATAAACTTTTGGAGTGTCTAGGACTGTTTAGCCACTGATGTTTTGACAGCCATTAATTCTTTTTAAAAGTGATAATTTTTTGAAAACATTATTTCCATTTCTAAATATAAGAGCATGTCACTGCAACAGGTATAAAATACTATTAAAATAGGGAGTTTTTTAAGACCTATGGTGTAGTGAAGTAGTATGATAGATTAAATGTTTTTCTTTTTTCCCCCTGCCTAATTCAAGCCCATGACATACTTTATATTTGCCAAGAATCCTTCCAGAATTCCAAAAGATAATTTCCTTTGTGATGAAACACAAAAGGTCCCATAACTGATCCCAGCCAGCTAAAAAGTTACCTAAGTAGAAGAAAATACTTTTGATTATGGCTTGACTATAGTAATGTGGGAGGAACTTTCAGACTATCTCCAGATGTTTAGTGTTTGGGTTCTTTACCTAAAATACTCAGTCCAATTACATTGTACTGAAAGAAGCAATAGTTTATAAAAACAAACTGATAGGCTTTTGTACTTCTGCATCTTCATGAAAACCATGTGCAGTGTTGGTTTTAAACCTCCAGCATACCTGTTAATGCTTTTGTATATTTCTGGTTTAAGTGTTAAAGTCTTAACGGTTCAGCACTATTGCCAATCACAGATGTCCTGAGCAGTGGCAGAAATTTTACTCACTAATGATCCTGTGCCCAAAGTTGAAGGAAAGCGCTCTATGACACTCTATGGCCTAAATTCCATCTCCATTTAGATGCTTGCACTGCACTGGCATGTAGCTTAGTTTAGCTGTTTGCAAATTTTGTGGATAGCTTTTTGCCCTCAGAAGCAAGAAGCAGGTGGTGTGAGTATGTTGCATTTAGGTTTAATAGCAGATTGCCTAGGGAATGGAGGAATGTTGGATTCTGAATCAGTTCATTCAGATATTCTGAATCAGTTCATTCAGATCCTATGGATCTGCAGAACAGGAAGATCTGCAGCAGGAACTTGTAATTGTCTCTAGTTTTGGCCCTGCCTGCTATTCACCCAAATAGTTTAGAGTTAACAGAAACTTTCCTACTGGAGATACAGACACTTCTCAGGAGTTTCAGGGTTTGAGAGCTCACTCAGTAAAAACAATTGGATGATCTTCCTTGCCCTCTTTCCCTCTTCCTGGTGAGTGGCATCAAATTTCTGGCCAGCACCATAACTGACAACTAAAATTCTCTGACACTTCCAGTAAAGTTGAGTCAGTGTCATCTGGAAGCTCTGGAAAATTAAAGTTGAAAATGAACTGTTAAATTTTTCTATCCTCTCCCCTTTTTGGAGACACGGATCAAACTAATTTTGAGAGTTATCTTCCTGCTTGTATTTGAGCACCAAGTAAAAATTTTCTTCAAAAAGATAACATCAGGTATTCTAAACTCTGAGGTATATGTTTCCAGATCCAAGGGCCAAGCCAGTATTACTGAATTCTTATTTTCTTCCACTCTGCTGGAGACTAAATGACCCTAAACCTAGTCATTTCGGTCCTAGCTCCAAAGTACAAACCAGACTTTTTCCCTTGCATCTACCTCAAAAATGTAAGCTGCAGGTCACAAAGATTGTCCTTCCAAAATAAGGTGGGGGAAGGAGGGTATGGGATGGGACAAACAAGGGGGGAAAAAAACCCACAACTTGCTAAGATATTAAATGTCTTTAACTACTTGCTGTTAAAATGATACTGGATTTTTTGTATATTATGAAACTGCATGTCTAACTCACTAGCTTGCGTTGGAAATTCATAGGTAGTATTTGGCTTGCAAAAAGTTACAGCATTTGACAAATAACAAAATATCGTTTTATTTTTCTAGTGAAGATGAATTCCTCAGGTTTCTTCAGAAGTTGAATAAAGAGTGTAGTAAGCTGATCATTCCTGTGCAGACCATGAATAACCATTTCCTCAAAAATTCTCACAAGGTATTCAACCAAATAGAAGATTGATGTACAGTGTATTATTCCATCTTGTAAAATGAAAACTATGAATATTCATCAACCATCTTGGTTATTACATAGTTACAGAAAGCTGTCCAATGCTCTTTCTTTAAAGGACACTTCTTAAAAATAATTTATTTCAAAGAGTTAAGCTACAAAACTAAAGGAGATTTGTTTCTTCATGTTTCTACTGATAGGCGAGTTAAGGTGACAAAAGTTTCCAACAAAGGCTGCTGGGGAGAAGTAGCTTGTTGTGCATAAATCACACCGTTAAAGCCCAGCGTAAATGCAATTATAAACCTTTTCTGGCACTGTCTTTTGTGATACGCTAACTGTAGAATATTAAATTATAATCTACAATTATGTAATTATGGCAAATAACTGTAATTATTAACAGATGGTACTGCAGTGGGCACCGACTGAGTGTTATATTGAAGTCTGCAAAGACTTGATTTGCAGTGTTAACAAGTTGGGAGAAGAAGTTGGCAAACTGAAGGACCTCGTGGTGGAGGTAGGTTTGTGTGAGTGAAGCTGTTAAATGCTGTGTACAAGTTTCTGATGCGACCTCAAATGTGGCATCCATCAGGAAAATGTTTCATACCTTGGTCTGCCAAAGGCTGTTTAGCTTTAGCTTGTGCGTTGCATCGATCTCTCCCCCTTCCACCTTTTCATGGACAGAAGGAGAAATAATCTCTAATATTCCACAGCAATGTGGAGAATCTCCAAAAGAAAGCACAATCTGCATTTTCTTTCTACTGCACGAAAGAATTAATTGGAATGTATCCCTGTGCTCTTGGACAACCACTGCGGCATAGATGCCATGCTGAATACTTACACTCTTACTTTTTAATTAAGGAATCTTTTGTTTGGAATTATTGACTCACAAGGAAGATACTGAGGTTTTATGAATTGAATGGGAGGCATCCCAGATAACTCTGCAGAGTGACAAAAGAAGAGGGTGGGAGAGGTCAAGGCTGGATGTTAGCACCACATCAGTCATTCTCAAACCAACACAGTGACACTCTCTTGTCAGATGGGGTCATTTTAAGTAATAGGCTGGTAAAATGAACGGCCACTGGGGTAGGGTAAATGGAGCATCAGTGTCAGAAAGGAATCTGTTGCTGAATGAAGCCATGTGGAACTCAGACCTTGAGTATAATGCTACTAATTCAATTTCCTGTAGTTTAAGTAAATTTAATGTAGTATAACAGCCTTCTCCCAATAAATCACTTAACACCAAATATATTAAGAGGTAGGCTGTGGCAAAGAACTTATTAGCTATTTATCCCTTTCTTTTGCATATGCAATCATCAATTTTGTATATATTTGCCTCCTATATCTGCAGGCCAGTTATAATGGCTGGGAGGGTTCCAAGTTTGGTGCCACTTGACTTTATCTGTATGTAAGGTTTAATAGCTGTCAAGATGAAGCATGGTGTCTGTATCCTGTGTGGAACAGCCTTCTAATTACTTCAAAAATGCAGTTCCTTTTTAAAATCCTGTTGTGTTTTATGAATTTCACTTATGAGTACTTTCATACAAGACATTTTTGTGCTACTTAATTTATGATGGAGCAATTTTGAATGTAGAGCACCCAAGCATTTATTATGAACGAGTGAATCTAAGTGAAACAGTTCAACCTCTTACATAAAATGTTTGTATAAATTCCCTTGAAGTCTTCAGTACTGTTTGCTAAGCTTAATCATTACAAGACTTTGCCAGCAGTACATGTCTGTAACATATAATTTTTGAAAGTGCAGTAAATTAGATGGCCTTCCAAGCATTGTGAACTAAGGTAGGAAATAAAAACCTAACCCTGCTGTCCTTTATGACAAGTCTCCACTCAGTTTCAACATGTATTTGAGCAGGCACTTGTGAGGTACTTTCCACTCTCCCTTTAATTTCAAGAAAGTCTAATCTGTTACATATTTAACTTCTTTTCTAAATAAGCAGTTGTTCTAGTAATTAAATGACAGAAGTTCTAGTTAAAACATTTGACAGTTGGAGTTCAGTTGTTTTGTTATTAGATTTTTGTAGCATCTAATAATAGCAGTGTTTTATTCCTGAGTAATTAAGTTTGTTAATGAACAGCATTTTTTTCTAATATATGTTACAGAATGATTGAGCATCAGATGAGATTAATGTTTGCACACATTTATTTCAAATTAGGTAGGAGAGGGACAGAAACAAGTAATATCAATCCTAGATGCATGCAGATTCTTAGGACTCCGTACTTTATAATCTACTTGAGAAGCTTTCACTCTAACTTTTTTTTTTAACGTTTTACATGGATTTAACATCTGCCTCAGTATGAAGAGAAGAATGAACCTAACCGAGTGAAACTTCCAGAAAAAGCGTCCACCTTGGAAAAAAGATTAGTAAAAATGGGAGTGGTAACATTGCTTGGATTTGGTTTTTTCTTATTTACGATTAAATTAGTAGCAAAGAGAACCCAGATTTAAGTTTAGTGCTGTTTCTCTGCATATCTGTAGTATTTGTATCTAGTGTGTACTTGGATCTAAAAATAAAGTTACTAAAAATTAAAACTGTTACTTAAGAGTATCTTAGGGTTTTATTTTGAAAATCGTTGTTGGTGTAGAATGTAGGTCTAAAATCTTGTCAAAGCTGCTTTTCCTTTTTGGCATAAAGCTGTGATTATTGCTTACTAATTACTAGTTTCGGTTTTTTACCTTTACCTGTTGAGAGGGGAACATAAGCAAATTTTGAGTATATATCACATGTTTGTATTTAAAATTATAATGCAGATGTATTTTGGGGGTTGGGATGGTTTAAAATATTTTGAATATCACATTCTGTTTTAACTTGATAAAGATCTTTTCTCTTGCAGAGAGATAAGCGTGGATTTTTTTCTTTTCACAATCAAGAGAACTGTGGAGATCTTGTTACATACTGCCTAAAAAGTCATTTCCCACTGAACTATGATACTTAAATTATGCCTAAAATCTGCTTCCTTAGGGATACTCACCTCTATTAAGAGTTTCATCACATCTATTAAAAGGATTATAGTAGTCCTTTGCTATAAGAATGCAGACAACTTAGAAGGCATAGCAGCTTGTTTTCTCTTGATCTGGTCTTTCACTACAAATTTTTTCTTAATATTTTCTCCACTTAAGGTGTTTGTAATCCCACAGTGAAATATTTATAACTGGTTTTGATCTGCTTACCGAACCAGCTGTGTTGGGGAAAAGGGAGTTGGTGTGAGTGAATTCAAACTAGTTACATTTTTGCAGGTTTCAGTAAACATCTGTAAAAATGCTGAATATTTTGGAAGGGACATTTTTCTTTCAAAATGAGACAAAAGGAGTCTAAAAAAACCGTAAACCTGAATGGGTGTGTGAAATTTTTGGTCTCTGAGTTTTCAGAAATGTTGTGTGGAGTATTAACCTTTGATATTCCCTCTAGAGACTACCAAGGAGAAGATAAAACTTGAGTGCTATTCCAATCACTGTTACTGCTGTTTTCTGCTTTTTTGTTTTAAATTGCATTGGGTGTTAGTGTGTTTCCTTGTTACTGCAATTGTTTTAACTCCTTTCGTCCTTCAATGCCAGGAACATCCTACAGAGTGATGAGGCCATAGGCAAAACCAACATAAGTTGGGGCATTTTTTTCTGTTTTTTTCTGCTCCCAAATTGGTGTCAGAGGGGATGAGCTGTATTCACCACCACCATCTACCAGAAGTGGAAGGGAACATTCTATCAGCCAGAACAAAGTATAGAAAAGAAAATATTTTAAAAATAGTTCTCTGTTTCTTCATATTACCTTAGAATTAATCCTAAACTAACAGGGTGCATATTGTGAAAGGAAGAACCTTTTATATACTTACCACTCCTCTCTAATCAGCTCAAAAAACGGTTCAATTGCAGTTGCTCAGTGATGGGATGGCTCACAGGTAGTACTAGAACTTTGACACATAATGGCTTTTGGGAGTTTCTGTTGGGTGAAGGTGTTTGGGGTTTTTAGCGTTGATAGTGGAGGGGGAGTGGCCAGGCATGTTCAGACTATGTTTCCTACATGTACTTTTGCATTAGTTAAGTGGAATTATTTCAATCACTAGTAAGGTTTCTGCCCTTCAAAAGATTCTGCTTCTTAGCCCTTATTTCTCCACTTAAGTGACAATTTGCATTAACAAAGCCACTTCAAAGGACACTGAATGTAGCTTCCATTTCAAGAGATGCGTTTTCTGCCACTAGGAGATCTTGACATTTGAGACAATAAAAGTTTAAACTTTTTTCCATCAATTTGAAGAAAACATCTGGTCAGATGGAGGCCTTTTAAGCTTAACTTGGATCTCTTGCAGTTGAACAGAAAATCTGCTCCAGAAAAGTTTTATCAGTATTTAACTAAATTATTATGCCTTTGGTGTAAAATACTTAAGAGGGTAAAAGTAATGCATGATAGTGGCTGGTAATGGTTTTTT
The DNA here is from genome assembly GCA_013397815.1 of Aleadryas rufinucha. Lineage (NCBI taxonomy): Eukaryota > Metazoa > Chordata > Aves > Passeriformes > Aleadryas > Aleadryas rufinucha. The sequence goes on along the minus strand of VZTH01015648.1, from coordinate 220,168 downwards.
TCTAGTGTGGGAGTTACAATGAAGTGATTTCGCAGAAGTGAGTCAAAGGTCTGAACTTCAGGAGATGACCTAAAATACATTTGGAAGAAGCTGGTCCTTTTAAATTATCTTATGCATCACCTGTTTCTGATGCTTATAGTCACAATTGCAAACACACGTGAACGTTATTTGGGTTAAACATAAGCTTTGTGCCAGCAGCCTCCTTGGCATCCTGCACTGTTAAAGTATAGTGTTCAAAATTCCATAAACCACTCACAAGAAGCAAGGGTCTTGGAGTAACCACTTTAGTCTGTTTTCATTAATTGATTGATCAGAAACTGCACTCCATGAGGAGGACATGTTAAGAGCAAAATGAACAAAGAATATTTTAACAAACCATATCATAAAAAAAAAATAAAATTGCATTTACCTTCTTGGATTCCAAACTCAGGCTTAAACAGTGCATTTCAAGATCCTTTATTGACTTTCATGTTGTTGCAGTGCCTCTTTCAAATTCTCTGACTAGGTGTCAGAACATGGTAGTGATAGGGCAGGAAGCAAAGAAAAGTTTCCTTCGACATCTGGTCCTTGAGCTACACTGTCAGAATTCTTACCCCCACCAGCACCTCCTAAGGGAGCCTTCATATGGAAACGTCCCTGCTGTGAGGCCTCCTCCTGCAAGTCACCAAATCGCAGTCATTATCCCAGAACAGTAAGAATACAATGATTTGCACATCTATGAGGGGATTGGAGGAGAATGCTAAAGAGCTTTGCATGTATTAAGCAGGTAAGCTGCGCAGCCCTGCTGCTGCTGTTCTCCTGCTACAGTAGTGCAAATTGAGATGCTGAGGATTGAGTGAACTGGACCTCGGGCGAAATCCTGCGGGATACATAGCTGCTTAAAGATGCAGCGAGGTTCCTACTTGAAATGTTATTGGATACCTAACTTGTCTTTGGAGGGATGACTATTCATACAATGGCCTTTTCTGAATCTTTAGGCTGTTAGGTAAAATTAGGGCCTTGGGTGATCCTGTGGAGATCTGAAAGAACGGCAAGATTTTTTTTTTTTTAATTTTCCTGTCTAAGATACACTGTGGCTTGTGTGTCCTGTGTCTTTCTTCTGTGCCTTGGGATTTGCCCTGCTCTTTAAATTTGACTTATGCAGTACCTGGTCTGTCATAAGGCATTACCCTTAATTATTCTTATTAGCCAATTACAAGTAATTAAGAGTAGCTTGGGGTATGTGTATTCTTAAACTGAGAAAGACTGAGCTTTTTTTTCTTTTATATTCTCCATTGGCTTTAGTATGTGTTTGGTTTATCTTCTTTTATTTCATCCAAGTGCCTTGTTGAGGACAAGATTTAAAATGTGCAATTTATTCTTTCTTTTGTTGTCTTTGAACCCCTTTAGGTGTTCCCCAAAGCTATCACTTCCTCTTAAGTGTGAGTAGGTGTTTGTTTGCATCTACCTTCTCTGTTTCACCAGTTCTGCAAAAGCTACCGGTCATCTTTGCCAAATAAAACTCCTGTGTTACTAGTGAAGTACTACAAATGTTGCTTTGGATCTTTATGTACAGAGACTACAGTTCTGATACCTGTTAGTAGGTAGCAAAGCTACAAAACCTTGAAGGTCTAACAGGTGTCAGAACTGCAGATTTAAAACATGTACTGTCATTTCTTTGTTCTGGAGGCAGAGGGAAAGTGTATATTTGAAAATTTACATTTCCCTATTCCAGAAATAGGAATTTCCAGGTAATGGGGCTATATTGAGAGATGAGTGAGGTATGAAATGGGATATTACTGACATGAGATTAATTATTTGATGTGTATCCTCAACAGTTTTAATAGCTGATAAATTCTAGTTTTTATCCTGATCCAAATGGTGTAGTTTCATGTAATACAGAGCCATAGTCCCTGGAAGTGGGACTTACAGAGATTCCTCTGGGGAAGGATTTTCAGGTTTATTAAGGTGTGCTACTGGCTGTAATATATATGAGAAGATGTGTTCTTCTTAAGAGTTTGGTGGGGTTTTTCTTGAAAAAAAAATTTCAAATGAGCCTTCCATGCCTTTAGCTTTTCTGAAAACAGTCTTTATTTGAATGTAGGAATACAGGTTTAACTACATTATTTGCATTATTATATTCAAAAACCTCAGTTCGATTTCAGAAGGTATGCAGAAAATGGGGCTTTCAGTGCTCTGGCTACTCCACTGTCTGTATTGCACATGGCATGATTTCTTAACTGTATGAGAAACTGTGCACATAATATTTGTTGAAGACACCTACAGATTTCTAGATTGAGTCTGTTCTTGCAGCAAGGGAGGCCAGCAGCCTCTCCAGGGCTGCATCAGGAGCCAGCACTCCCTCTCATGAGAGACAGTCCTCCATGAACTTCTTCAACATGAGTCCTTTCCACAGGCTGCAGTTCTTCATGAACTGCTCCAATGTGGGCCCCCCACCACGGGATGCAGTCTTTTGGGAACAGACTGCTCCATTGTGGGTCCCCTGTAGGGCACAAGTCCTGCTAGGAGCTTGCTCTAGCATGGGCTTCCCACAGGGTCACAGCCTCCTTCAACCCAGCATGGGGTTCTTCANGAGATCGGTGTAATGAACCATCATGACCCCCGCTTCCTATAAGCGGATCGTTGGCTGCAGGGGGACAGCCTGACTCACCATGGTCTGCTTGGGAATCTCTGCCCCGGCAGCTGAAGCACAGTCTCCCCCTTGTTCTTCACTGGCCTGGGTGTCTCCACAGCTGTTCCTCTCACATTATCTAACACTCTCTTTGGTACAATTGCTGTCACAGAGGCATTTTTTCACATTATCAAATAGTGATCCCATAGGTGCAACTACCATCACTGATAGGCTTGACCTTGGCCAGTGGCAGGTTCATCTTCGAGCTGGCTGACATTGGCTCTGCCAGACATGTGGGAAGCTTCTGGCACCTTCTCACAGAAACCACCCCTGTAGCCCCCCTGCTACCTAAACCTGGCCATGCAAACCCAATGTGGTCCCCCAGGTTCCTTTCCAAACTTGCCTGTTTTGTCATTCTCTATAACGAGAGTGTGGTTGTCAGTAGAAATAATGGATCCAAGGTGAACTTCTGTAGAGCCAGCACAAAGTGGAGGGCTTGGAGAGAGAATCTGAATAGCAATAAAGCTGGAATGCCGATGTGGTGAATGACTTATGGAGAAGAAAAGAACATCATGGATAAGCCACTCATGCAGTAGTCACAGGTAAAGGAGCTCCTGTTAATACAGGAAGGGTGTAGGAAATTCTAAGTCAGCCTTTTACTGCAAGCCTGAGAAAGCTGGTAACAGGGAGGATTGTAGCCCCTCTTTGTACTCTGGGTCTAAAATACTGCTGGAATTTGCTGTCCTCTCTCTGATGTTTCTCTGCCCTGCTAATTGATCTAAAGTGTGTTGTAAATGTAAGAAATAAGTTGGCCAGAAGCTAAGAATTTGAGTGTTCTTACACACTGATTACATTTTATCAAGTAGATGCTGAATGCTCATCTGTTTGGTTTAAGACCTGCTGGAGTTAGTAAGAGGAGCTGCAGTTGCCTCTGGGCAAGGAATACTGTTGGAGAAGCATTCATGTGTCCCAAGCTTCAATTATTCTTACTTAGTAGTCTTTGCAGTCGAAAGGGTGCAAGTGTGGGTGGATGTTGGGTGTTGATTTCTGGGGGTTATTTGGGATATTTCTTTCAGGTTAAGTTGGTAAGTGGCTGAATGTTACCATCTCAAAACTTCACATAATTCTACCTTTTGCATTTTCTTTCTGAAACAGTATATGCTTACATGTAGTTCTATGTCTGTGATCTTGAGAAGTTGTACCAAGAAACAGGAGACTGGCTGTAATGTGCTGCCTCAAGAACAGCTCTTAAAGGATGCTTCCTAACTTGCTCTTCCAGGATTTTCACCTGGAGTTGACAACTGCAGGTTTCTTTTAGTAACAAGAGCTATGTAGTCCCTAACTCACTTAACAACCTTGGGCATTTGTCCTTTTTTTCAGCCAACGAGTGCTGTCTCGGAAGTGGGGCATCTCTAGCTTGATAATGCGGGTTCGTTTGAAATATGTGTTAGCGTGTATTTGTTTTGCAGAGATGACACGAAGTGAAAAAGTTGTTGAATCCCTTATTCTTGAGTTTGCTTCCAGCCCCGGTCGCATCGCCCCTCTCTCGGGCGGGGGCCGCCAGTCGCCTCTCGGGCGGGGGAGCGGTGCGGCGGCAGCGGATTTCCCCCCATCCCGGGATTCAAGCGCGGTGGGGCGCGTAGCCCGTCCCCTTGTCGGAGCCCATGGGCCGGGGGTCCCCGTGGTGCGGGGCTGCGCAGGGACGCCCGAGACGGAGGCGCCCCGGCGCCGGTGCCCGCAGAGAAGCCGGCCCGACTCTGCGGGGCCCGGGGCGAGGGGAGGCGGCCGGGCGGTGTCCACCCCATACCGGGACTGCTCTGATTCTCTGCTTCTCCTCTCGGTTCCGTTCCGTGCTCGGTGTTCGCGGATGCGCGTACCGAGCCATGAAGTGCCGTCGTGCCCAACCCCGAGAGGTACCAAGTGCTGCCGGGTCTGTAACGGCTCGCCGGGGCCGCCGCCGGCTCCGCAGCAGGTCGTGTAGCATCTGCTGGCGGGTTTGAACTCACTGCCTGCTTGTAGGGTTATTGGAAAGCAACTGGCTCCTCGGGATTCCTTGCCTAATCAGAGGTGTTACCTCCTCCTCTTCCCCCAGTGTCTCTTGACATCATTTCATCCATCAGAGTTTCAGAGGAAAAAAAACACCAACCAAAGCAGAACCCACCCAGTCTGAGAGCAGCCCACACCAGTCCCTCAGTTTTCCGTGACTGTAGGGAAGAGCTGGATCGGGGCAAAGATGAAGGATGGGAGCGGGGCTGAACTCCATGTCCTGAGGGCTTTGGTGCGGGGCGAACCGAGAGGAATCCAGAGCGATGCACCAACCGGCATCTCCCGTATCCCGGCAGGGGATCAGTAAACCCTGCGATCGCGCGTGGGGATGCGGAGGCGCTTGACCCACAGGAAAGAAGTAGCTCTCAAGGTGCGTTTGCCCCTGCTCGTCATTGTTGCTCCATGGGATTTCTTCTGCCCCCCACAACTGACCTGATGTGGACCGAAGCGTTTCTAACATGAACTTTCTCCCTGGGATCTGGTGGTCTCTTCCGTTGGTCTTGGTCTGGGCGACCCCACCAGTCACCTCCTCATGGTGGTAAGCTGTGCAATTCCAGAAATTTTTATTTGCTCTTGGGGAAGGTGGGGTCGGATTAATTGTGAATTAGGGGAGGTGGGGGAAGCCTCTCCCTTTCAGTCTCGCAGAAGAGGAGCTCGCTGCTGCCAGCTCCTCCGGTCCAGAAAGTCCGGCCTTAAAGCGAGCGGATTTAGACGGCCCCAGCACCTCCTTCCACACCCCGTTCCCGCTCCCCGACCTCCTCCTCCGCATAAGCACAGCGCAAATGCGGGGGCTACCCGGGGCTTTTGGCAGCGGTGCGGGGGGACCCGGCCCGGCCTGGGCAGCGGGCACCGCCCGGCCGGCGCTGCCCAGGGCGGCGGGGCCGCGGAGGGAGTGGGAGGAGGGCAGGGAGGCGGGCGGAGAATACGCCCGAGGGGCGCGGGCGAAGCGCTGCTGCTGGCAGCCGGCCCTCCGCGTCCCGGCGGCGCTGGGAATTGGCTACAGCAACGCTATTTTTTTATTATTAATTTATTTTTTCCCTTCTTCGTCGCCCTCCCCAGTCCCTCCCTCCTTCATAGTTTCTCCTCGCTGAACTGCAAACTGCCAGGACAGAGGGCTGAGAGCCCTGCGGGCAGCGCTGGGCCAGGCTTCAAGTGATAGTTGATGTCGGCGTGGGGCGTCTCAGGCAGCTCGCTGCAAAACGGGTTAGAATGGAAACATAAACCTGCCCCTCGAACTGGGGTCCTCAAACAAGTCTAGGCTGGAAAGTTTTGGTGTAGGAGAGGGGTTAAACCCCTTCTTGTAATCCTGGGGAACACATTTAACCTTGACACTGGCTGACGCGCGATCAAAGCCTGATTTATCAGACTGAGCATGTTTCAATAAAATGACTATCTGTGTCCTTAGCCGTATAAATGTTATTTATTGAGAGGGCTTTTTGTCGTGGTGTCTTCTAAATGCCACTTAACTATATATTTTTTGGAAGTCACGGCTTTAACGATTTTATGATCGTATAAAATAATGAAAATACAAGAAAAGGACATTTTCTTGGGTTTGATCCCTTCAAAAGACACCTATAGAAGTTTGGGTTTTATGAAAGGTACCTTTCGAAACGTTTTAAGACTAATAGAGACCATCTGGATATAGATGAGGTAATTTAATTTTTGTCAAGGTTTTGGTTTTTTTTTTAAAGTACTGCACGGAGCTGCAATAGCGGGGCTTTGGGGTTCTCCTGAATGCTTCACGTTATTAAAAGACCACAGGGTCGATGACTAATTGTAAAGGATTTCCACCAGAAAGGCAGAGGTAGCTGCCGCTCTGGACCCGCCAGAGGAAGGTTCCGGGGCGCTGAGGACCCTCCTTCCCCCGGAGTCGGTGCCCGGGGGTCTGCGCGGGTCCCCGGTGCTGCCCTGCCTCTTCCCTCCCGCAGGTACATGGGCGCCGTGGGCTCGTCGCGGGTGATGTGCGACAACGTGCCGGGCCTGGTGAGCCGGCAGCGGCAGCTGTGCCGGCGGCACCCCGAGGCGATGCTCTCCATCGGCCGCGGCGTGGCCGCCTGGACGGCCGAGTGCCAGCACCAGTTCCGCCGGCACCGCTGGGACTGCAACGCCCTGGAGCGGGGGCAGCGCCTCCTCGGCCGCGTCCTGCTGCGCAGTGAGTCCCGCGGGCCGCGCCGCGATGCGGGAGGGGCTTCCTGCGGGCTTGGGTGGGGCGTGCAGCCTCCGCGCCTACGGACCGAGGGTAAAAGGGCGTTCAGAGAGTCGGCGTGAGGGTACAAGTGTTGGTACAAGTGTTCCTCACAAGGATAACAGGGGCTGTTTTGGGGCTGGCACTCCCTGGGCAGTGTGCGGGAACGATGAGAAGCCGTGGCCATCCTCCTGAATCCTTGGTCTTAGCAAGCTTGGTTTTACATTTCAGGAGAAAGGGAAGAGCAAACGCAAAGTTGTTTTGGGGTCTCACGGACAGGGGAACAGCATATATGAGAACGTGAAGGGCTGTATTGCTTAAAAACCTGTATCAAATCAGGGAGACAATGTGGAGTTTTGGCATATTAGGGGCTGGCTCTGCAGTGCCCGACTTTTCTCTTTTTTTGGTGCATAATGGATATCAAACCCACAAATTAAGGCCTACAGGGAAATTGAGGCATCAGAATGTGGCCAGCAGGAGAGAAGACTTTCCATCACAGCCCAACCTCAGGATACCAGTACTCCGGATGGGGCCTGCTGAAAGGGGCAGCTCACATGCAAACAGGAGCCCAGTGCGTTGGGATGGCAGATGACAATCCCTCCTTCAGGCCGATTCCCACTGAAGCATTTCGCCGAGAAAGCGCAGTAGCAGGGTGCAGTCCCTCCAGGGCTGTGCTGTCTGTGGGCTGTGGGATCTGCGCCCATGCCAGGGCAGCACTGCCCTCCAGGCACTGTGACATTTCAGGTCAGGCTCCGAGGGAGAGAGAGGCTGGGCACACACATCTGATAGAGGTGAGCCAGGCCTGTGCAGACCCCCTGTGGTTGAGGACTACATTGTGCTTCTCACCCTGAGGGAAGATGGTTAAGTAGGGTGGTGTTGTCACCTAAAGGTTAGACTAAGGCATCTAGTGAGTCTTCAAATCTCAAATCTGGCCCTTTTGACTCAAAGAAATGGCGGGGTTCTGTTACTGTGTCAGAATGACCTTACCTGAGTGATAAACGTGCTGAGATTCTTAGTAACTGCAGCTCTTTCCACCAAGTGCCACGCCCTGCGCACACGGCCTTGGTGCACAGCCAGTGGGGCTGACCCTGCCCTGGCTCGTGTGTCCCTGCAGTGTCTCCAGCACCATGCTAAGCTGTGAGCAGCGTGGCGCCTGCAAGGAGGGGAGTAGGAAAGTACCCTGGGGCCATTGCCCCACTGGTTGGGATGGAGAGGAGGATGGCAGACACTGGGCACACTGACTCAAGCAGGGGGATTTTCATTCTGTGCTAGGTTCTGCTGCTGGTAAGAGGTTGGTTCCTGTAACCAGCTTCATGTTCCCTTAGCAATTATTTGTGAGTAACCAGTAACGTCACCCGTAGGCTGAAGTTTTCAGTGAGGTTTGTCTGATATTCAGGAAAACATGTCTGGCAGAACATAGCCTAATAGTGATGAGGCTATTTAATATAAAAAGTAAAAATGCAGTTTTTCCAAAAGTGAAGTTTTCACTGTTGGCTCATGTGAGAGAATGACAGCATCAGGATTCTGAGCTCTACACTGAGCCTGATCAGGCTGTGATTGCCACAGAAATGTAGCTTGATAGTGCTCTAATAAATTTGATTAATTCAATAAACTCAAATAAAACATTTATCTTCCATCAATATCAAGTGTTTCTTTTTAATTAACACTTTACAAACTTTTGATATTTCTGAATAAGTTTTCTCAGAAATAAGTCTTCATTAGAGCATGATTTGTAAAACCATGGTAACTTCTGCCTGATTTTGAAAGCAGTGTAGGGAAGGCGTGTTTTGCCCAGTCCTTTTGTAAGCATTTAGTTGCCTTTTGCAAAAGGCTTGCACAGCCCATGGAAGTTCAGGGCCCATTCGTAAGTGAAACATATTGGTGCTACCGGAATTGAAATACTAAATTATAAGTTATATGGTGTAATTCTGCCTCTACAAAAAACCCCACAGTTAACATTTGTCTTTGGGGTCCTGTTTTACTGTGCTAACATTACTTAAGGTTTACAAGTCCTGCAAAGACATCTCTCTCACTGCAAGTTGTCATAGATATTGCAGAAAAATCTACTTGTCACTATTCCTATGCTAAAAACTTTAAAAGTAGGAAAATATTCCATTACCATAAATAGATTTGTGTCAGTGTAATGTAGCTCTGTATTGTAAATTACTAGATCTTAAAATAAAAGCAATTATCACATTGAAATATGTACCTAGTAGCCTATGAGTAGGCATAGTCTAGAAATTCAGATTATCTCTGGTATAATAAAGTGTCTTGATTAGGAGATGGGAAAGCTGCCAGAGCAGCTGGCATGAAGAAGTCACAGCTGCCAGACCAAATCCTGCCTCAAGCATGACACAAGCGGTGCCATTGATTTAATGGAACTTATTTGTGTGAATTACGGTTACAGGCTTGATTCTAGACAGAAGACCTAATATTAACTTATTTTTCAGAAAATAACACCCAAGTTTTCTCCCTAGCACATTTTAAGCAGGAAAGTCTGTTCCAAGAGCTTCAGGAGAAGAAAATCTAGTTTCAAGAGTTACTTGCAGTATTTTGCAATGTACGTGTTGTTTTAGTGTCCCTATTTAATAATTTCTTAAACTTATCTCTCAAATAGTACTTCATATATTCTTTTAAATTCATGAAACATGATAGGAATACCAGCTGTCCTATTCACATATCTGTACAGAACAACTGATTCATGAAAGTATATTAATCAATATCAGAAGCAAATGTTTAATCTTTTCCAACTCTAACACTATATTGATGAGCTTTTACCAGGGAGGGGTCCAAGTTTAAGCCATGACTAATTCTGGCTCCAGGGAATGTGCATTTATGTGTTTTCAGCCTAGTTTATCTTTTGCTCTGCAAAAAAGTCCAGGCTAACTGTCTGGATGTAGGACAGCCACTTAAACTAGCTACCCCAATGGTATTTAAAGTGACTTTTTTTGTTTCAGGTAGTCGAGAATCTGCTTTTGTACACGCCATCTCCTCTGCAGGAGTTGTTTTTGCCATCACCAGGGCATGTAGCCAAGGGGAGCTGAAATCCTGCTCCTGTGATCCCAAGAAGAAAGGCTCTGCCAAGGACAGCAAGGGCCATTTTGACTGGGGTGGCTGCAGCGATAACATTGACTACGGCATTAGATTTGCCAGAGCCTTCGTGGACGCCAAAGAAAGGAAAGGAAAAGATGCCAGGGCGCTGATGAACCTTCACAACAACAGAGCTGGAAGGAAGGTGGGTGTCCATCCGCTAGATGCCTAGAGATGTTCTTGGACAACTCTCTTGTGTCTGGGGCACTTAATGGTTGGCCCTTGCTGTCTGGTCTCGGCAGCTAGGAAGAAATACGGGAAGAGCAGGAGCCTGAGCTGTTGTTTCTATCCCCCTTGGAGGTTCAGTGTGACAGAGATCTCCAAACAGACTGAATTCAGCTGCCTAACAACATTCCTATTGGAGTCAATTCAGTTGCTCTGTGTGTGGGAAGTTAAGCGGGAGTCTAAGCTGCAGGATCAGTTTGGATGGAGGTTTTGTTCTGAGCCTAACTCTTATATAAGCAGGAATTTTATTTTTGGTTAATACAGAATACAAATTCCTAAGAGAGGCTGAAGATCACACTGAAGAACAGGCTTGACAAAGAGCAAATTCAAAATAACACTGGAGAAAAAAACCCATTCTGTCCATTTCTGTATGTATATGGTATACTTAATCACAAAGTGAGCAGAGATAAAATGTAATTTCTTCTCTTTTCAAGAAAATAAATCCAAAATACATGTCCCTCCAAAAGGCAATGGCCTTGGAGCATGACCTGCTCTAAACAAACCCCTTTTCTAAACATTGTATGAAAATACCATTCCTGAATTTCAACCAGAAGAGTCTTTACTTTCACATTGTAGTGAGTAGAAGGAGTAGTTGCCAGGTGTATTGCATACCTCTGGTGCATACTGAGGAATATGTACACTAACATTTTGTGGTGGTAGCTATAAAAAGTAAGGATAGTGCATGAAACTGGAATATGCTGTTTCATTATCTAAAACATGTTAAAAATTTGCTGCTCCCATGACATCTGAAACAATACAGAAAAAATACTTTATTGTGCTAGACTAAGCACTTCTGAAATTACTTGTAGAGACTTTTTGTTTCTTGTCTTTGGTTTTCCTTAATGTATATTTAGTAGGAAGTAAATGGTTTGTATTCTGATCTTTTTGTGTACTGCAAGTAGATGATTTTCCTGATAGATTTTTTTGTTCTTCAGCATATTTCCTCCACCTGTTTATTGCCAGCAGGTGTAATTATATGTAATGTAGGCAGATGAGCCTATTCAGATCAGTGATAGGCACATGCAGTACTGTGGTCATGTTTCTGTTACTGTCCAAAAGAGACTGAAGTCTACAACACAAACAAAGATTTTTTTAGGGGCAAATAAGTTCCATGATGGAAGTACTTTCTGTAATATTTGAGCATCTTATTATTATTATGTTTTAAAAAATACCTCTGCCAAATACTAAGGCAGTATTGGTAAGCAGGTAGATTTTTTAGAAAAAGATAGAGATTTGAATAAATATATTCAATTAAAAATAATGAATACATTCTCATATGCTCTAGGACCTGCTTTATGGACAGGGATGTTGTTTTCTATCCATGGTGCAGTAGTGTAGGTTTAGCTTTGCAGGGATCTCACCACCTCAGCTGCCCACAAGCCTGGCATTTTGACCTGGGTAACACCACCTGTGCCCTTGGCTTTTTCTTGCCCCCAAAAGGGATGTGGATAGATTTCTTTTAAAACTAGACTATTCCAACTGTGTTAATTAAAAAAGAAATAAAATAAATATTTATAATATTCTCATATGAATCACAGAGATCTGATAGAACATAATATGCTGTGTATCAGTATAGGAACATCACTGACAAAAAAAAAAGCAACCTGCATTCCTATGTGCTTCTTCCACTATTCCAGCAAGTTGTTTTAAACATACAAGTAGTTAAATTGAGTTCAGCTCAGATAATTAAAACCAAGCATCTACTTAAATCCCAGATTTGTGATATGGGAAGGAAGTGGGGCTGTGGGAATGCCAGTGACTTCTTTGAAGTAGTTATATCATTTGCAAGTTGGAAAGAAAATTAGAAGTCCTTTGGTTTTATAACATATTCTCACTTTATTACTAAGTGCTTGACTGAAAAATGCTGCCCCTCTGTGCATCAATCTCACGTCTAAGCATGGAGCTTTCCTCTCTCTTACCTTCCTTCCATGATGACATTCCTCTTGTACAAACTCTAAAAAGTTCATATTTCATGAACCCTTAAGGCATAATATTTATAGATCAAATATCCATATCTACATAATTAGGAATGAATTATTTATTGTCTATGAACCCATCTGTTGTTCTCCAACATCATACAGATAGCATAAGTGTCTGAGATCAAGCTGAAATGGCTTTAATGCTATTCAGACATTAAATTAATGATAAGGGTGATCTCTCCAATGCAAACTAATGAAGGTCTTATTCTAAAATGTTTGTTAAAAGGTGTATAAGCATTTTAAGTATACTGTATTTTAAAATTCTGCATAGATCTGATTCCTAGCACAGGTACAATGCTTTACACAGTCTTTTTAAAATCATTTAAATATGAAATGCCTATGAATTTCTGGGCAATATTTGAAAACACTGTTCAGGGCAGAGGGCAACTTCATGAAGATGAGCTAGAGAGCATCAGAGGGTCAGCACGGCGATCCTGAAGCTGGAACAATGGGGAAAGGAGGTGCCTTTGCCTCCCAAGGGGCTGAATGATTCTGGCCACTTCTGATCATTTCTTCCTGTCCAGTCTGTGTCCTAGCACCACAGACCACATCGATCCTTGGGATGACTGGCAGGAGCAGGAAGGTAAGCCCACCAGCTGGAGGATTGTGTGTACCGTGAGTCAAACAACCAGAGCAGACCAACCTCATGGGGATGACTTGATGCTACCAGTGGGTGTCACTATAGACCGTAATTTGGAGGCCCATCGCAGGCCTGGCACTACAGGATGGATGGAAAAGGGCTGAGAAGCAATTAATTAAAGTTTGTTTTACCTGTGTATATTTTACTGCATTTCTAAACAGGCCGTGAAGCGGTTTCTGAAACAGGAGTGCAAATGCCACGGTGTGAGTGGATCGTGCACTCTAAGGACCTGCTGGCTGGCCATGGCAGACTTCAGGAAAACAGGAGATTATCTGTGGAAGAAATACAATGGAGCGATTCAGGTGGTCATGAATCAAGATGGCACAGGTTTCACTGTGGCTAATAAGAAATTTAAGAAGCCAACTAAGAATGACCTGGTATACTTTGAAAGCTCTCCAGACTACTGTATCCGAGACAGGGATGTAGGTAAGCCTCTATCATTACACATGAATGGTTTTGTTTAAGACATTTGTACTTCAAAGCTCAAAACTTATAATTTTATTGAGTGTATGTGTAGATAGATAGATAAATAGACAGATATAAAAATATAAATCCATGCATGTAACCAGCAGGAAACAGGAAAGAAGATGTCTTGGAAGGACTCAGTACAAGAACAATAGTTCCTCGATATCTCTAGGTGTACAACAGCCAATTGTTCTAATATAATTCAGCAGTTTCTGCCAGATGCTGTGGAGCCCTGGAGATGCTGTAAGGCAAAGCTGCTTTCAGTACAAGTTTGAGTTGTGCTCTGGAGGCAGATTCATACTGGGCACAGCCACACTCACTCTTGTGTCACACAGCTCACTCCAGAGCTGGCCCAAGTCCCGTGATGTCCCTGTGATGCCACCTCCTGTTGCATTGCTTCCCTTCCATGTTGTTATGCTGTGGTGCCCTCCTTTATCTGCACGTTCCCACAGCTCGCTGAGACTGTGGACCCCAATTGTAGACATGCCTGCCCCCATCTAATGTGGGAGGTACAGCTTGTGACAATCCAACCCTGCTTGTACAAGGCAAGGCAGCTGTGGGTGACGTGGGGTGAGGCAGCTGGAGGACGTGCAGGTGGATGGAAGAGTAGAGGTCGGTGGGACACGGTACACAGGGCTGAGGGACACAGCTGTTTATTCCTCTTTACAAGGCAGTGTTGCCTCTGTCCATAACAACTATCACATTTGCTGAAGAGTTATGCCAGCCCCTGTGGGAAGAGATAAAGTATTGGTGCTGCTATTCACATTGGATTTTCCTGCTTCAGAGATTCAATAGAGACACACTTAACAGTATTACAGCATTCAAGGCTTTGCCAAGTACCAGGAATCCTGCTAATGGTTCTTGACCCATGAATAGTATTTCCTGGTGTGGCAATTAAAAACTAGCAACTAGAAAACCAGAAATTTGGAAAAGAGAGTCAGACTGAGTAATGTATGAGAGAAGTTGTGGAACTAATTAATAGGCTGTATAACGGACCAGATTGTACCCCATATGACAAATCTGTAAGTATTTGGATAGCAATGCAGCTCAACTCTTTTTGGCACTGCTACATATTTACAATCCAAGTTTACTTGGAATAAACATTGCAAAACAGCTGTACTTAAATAAGAACAAGATGTGAATTCCCGGTCATGTGCTATTGGCTTCAATGAACCCAGAATTTCATCCAGTACAATTACATTGTACAGTGTTTCTGGTTAGTTTAGTTGTCAACATATTTTAAATGTTATTTATTATTTTGGCAGGTGATATTTATTACCTGCACGAGCACATACTGTTCCTTGAATAGTGGCTGATACAGTAAAGTCCAATGCTTTAATCCAAGTGAATAAATGGGCATATTGTGGCATCATGCAGACATTAACTTTGCAGACTAGGATTTTCTAAAAACATTTATCTCTTCAGGTTGCCTCATTCATTGCCAAACCCATGATTTCTTTTTGCCTGGAAGGAGAACCTGTACAGTACTCAATTCTATGTCAAAAAGGCATTTAATAATGTCTTTGTACTAAACCTAATCTCATCTATCAGTCTTATTACTGTGGAGGACAGTGGACATTTTTCACCACAGTGTATTATGTGCATTTGCCAGGCACTGACAAGCCTGCCCAGAGATGGCAAAGTCTGACATGTGCTTTGGCTCAGCTCAAGATAAGGCTGCAGCTGAGGTGGTGTTTCTTTGCTGCCCAGAATTCAGAGAATGTGCCTGTTTGGAAGAGCATATTTTTAGCAAACCTTTGATGGGGTGTGGAATGCCCTGCTGCTTGTATGGAGCAAAGAAAGAACCACAAAAAAAAAAAAAAAACAACCAAAAACCACCTGATCTGGCTTTGAGGGAAATTATTTTGGCAGCTGAACAACATTTTTTTCATTTTTTTGGTTTGCCCTGTTGAGCATTGCAGAGTGCCAGCCCTGTTAAATGACTGCAAATGAAATGAGATTATGGAAGTCTGAGTTTGGAAGTAGGTGGGGAGCATCTCAGTGTCAGCTGAATCTAACATCACAGTGTTTTAGTATGTCCTTGAATACAGTTCTGCCTTTCATTCTCCAGGGAATTCAAGTGATTCAGTGCTTCAGGAAAAAAAATTATCTGGAGGTTGCTTAGTATTGGGGCTGAATGAAGGATTCACAGAGCAAACCTTATGAAACATCATGACTTGACCAGGAGACAACTTCACAAACTGTAAAATGTCCAAGTCAGTGTCCTCTGTGGCTTCATTGTGCTAATAGATAGAAACCAGTGAGTTAAAGGTGCTCAAGAGTTCTGCCATCACCCAAAAAAAAAGCAGATACCTTCTCTTCCCCCACTGGAGCTTCCACCCTGGGTCTGGCAGTCTGTATGAGGGGGCAACTGGACATACATACAAGGAACATCCCAAAATGTGGTTTGTTTGAGGGGTTTTTTTTTTTCTCCTCTAGAAGGAAAAGAGGAGTAATTGATTTCAGGAGAGGTATAATATGGGAAATCACTAATAGTAGCTCAATAGCAAGAGAATGTAATAACCTGACCACCTCTTTCCTTGCCTTAAGATTTCATGAAGGACCAGAGGAAGATTTTTTGAAGTGTTCAGAATTCATTTAACCCTGCATACATAACTCTGCTGAAACAATTTTTGCTCACAATTTTATACTCAAAATTTGATAGTAAGAGATAGAACATCCCAGAGATCTTTTAAAAATCATGTTGTGAATATACAAATTTTGCCATGCTTTGCATCGTCTTCCTTATATCATCATAAATTTCCAGCTCCCAAACCCAATACAAGCACACCCAGGACTGCACAGGGAGAGACCTGTTAGGAGTGATAGAGCTGAGACAGGGACTAAAGCGACAGCTATGCAAGTGGCAGTCCTCCTGTTGCATGTACTACCTTACCTTGAACGTGCTACTTCACCTCCAAAACGTTCTGAAAACCCTTCTTGCTTGTCTGCTTATAAGGTTCTATTTTAAGCATTTTAAGTTTTAAAAAGTTGCTGTTTGTTCATCCATGCAGGCTAGGCTGTTTGAAAGCTGTTTTAAGTTTATCATGTTTGGAATATACCAGTGGACACACAGAGACTGTTTTAGGGATAAGCACACCAGCAGCCTGCTGGCTGAGCCTTTGTTAGAGCCTGCTGTTCATTGACACTGTTAAAGTAGTGTAACATTTCCCTGAAAAAGAAAATGTTTAGTAACAGGTTTATTACAAATTCATTGGTATGGAGCAACCAAAAACCTGTAGGCAGCACTTGAGAGACAGGGCATGTCTACATGCAGATGATGTCACACTGCTGCAGCAGTCCCTTCCTTGGAACCTGCTGCAATTCCATGGGCCACATGCTTCGAGTCATCCATAGGTTTCTCCCAACACTCCCACAGTCCCAGTGTGGGCACTGTCAAAGCCAGTGTTGCTACCTCTGCCTGTGCATGGGGTCACATTCCTGGACTGCAGTGCCCATCTCCCGTGTCCCCAACAGGCAGATCGGGGTGTGACTGTGGTTGAGGACCCTCCACCACTGGTCTTCTTGTGCAAAGCACCGTGGAGAGGCATGTGCAGTGCTATCTGCAGCCCTCTGGAGCTGTGTGCTGGGTGACAAATCACCTGCCCAGGGTGACCTGCTTTCGGTACTTCACAGGATTGTTTTTGTGTTAATTCTTTTCCCCTTGCTGCCCCACGTAAGCCATTTGCTGCGTTTTTGAGAGGAATGAGGCCAAGTCCAGAGTGTAGCCTGGAATTTAAAGTGTAATCTCCGAGGCCTGGTGTTATGCAAGATGTGTTAGTGCTTGAGGTATGTAACCCATGGAGGGAAACCAATCGTGATCTACGTCAAACACTTCTCCCCGAGGCTGGCCGCATACAGGCAGTCCCTGTGTGACTTCTTGCCCCATATCTCCCAATTTGCGCATCACAAACACGTTGGGCACAGCCCCAGCCCCGGGCAGGCTGGTGGGGGAGCTTGCAATGGCTTCCCATCAGGGCAGCTCTCCTCCAAGCACCACCACCTGGCAAGGGAGCAGCGCCAGCACCCCAAGAGCCTCTGGGAGCTGCGGGCTTAGGAATGCTCTCAGTGGCTAAGGAATTAGAACGAGACACATCTACTTGCAATTGGATAAGTTGTTTTTATCAACAGATAAGTTGTTTTTATCAACACATTGCCATCTCTTCAGTGCTGGCCTGGGAAATCCCAGCCCCCCCAGACAAATCTCTCACCAGTGTGTACTGCCTGTTCTCTCCAGCCCTTCTGTACTGGGTGTTGTGCATAGAATCCAGTAGCTTCAGAGCTACTTTTCTGTGAATATTTCCTTTAATTATTTTTTCCCCAAAAACACTTGTGAGGAAACTATTGTTGGGAGTTTCACTGATGTCCC
>VZTH01015648.1:186369-202408 GCA_013397815.1 Aleadryas rufinucha | reverse complement strand
TGTGTGTGTGTGTGTGTGTGTGTGAAAGTCTAATAATAGATGTTATTGCTTGACACCAGATTTTAATCAATATAATTAGAAAGAAAAAGCTCTCATCATAAACCAATAAATACATTTTAGGGCTTTAAGAATGGAAAAAATATTTTTCAACATAACACATTGACTTACAAAAATAACTGTGCAAACTGAGAAGAAAGTGCTTGATGTACAGACTGTGAAGTCGGCAGTATGAAAAACTGTGGATGTTTTGGCAGGTAAAATGTGTGTAGGCATGGCAATTCCAACATTTGAAATGAAAACAAAGAGGTTGTACAAAAACTTTTAGTAAGTTAGAACCTCCTGCTGCCTTTTAAGTGCTGAGGAGGTGCATTGCAGATAGCAGGCAGAAAACTCTGCCTTATTTTGTGCTGTGTCTTCTGCTGCCTTCATCAGTCAGGGGCCTGCCAAGGAGCACAGTAACTTGTCTAGCTCCTCACTGATGGTTATTATTAATTTTCTTTCTCACTAGAGAAGCTGCAGACATTCGGAAGATGCTGTTTGAACTTTAAAAAATAGTTGGTTTTGCTCAAAAATGAAGCCTTTATATGAGCTTGTTTTTACTTTTGTCACAATCTGTGGATAATTTAGTCGCCTGTCCTCGTGGTGTAGTAAATATTGATGTTGTTTTGTGGTCAGCATCAGATGATACCAGTTTCTGACTGTCTGTTAGTGGCTGAAATAATTTTGGTTTTGAAGTTAGTGACAAAATTCCTGTTGAAAGCAGTGGGTGCATCCTGCTTAGGTTGTCCTTTAATGCTCTGTGACTTCCTCTTATATCTGGAAATAAGAACATTGGTCTTGGAAACAAACTTGTGCCTCAGCAGAGGAATGTGGTCAAACCTTTCTGGGCAGCTCCTGATGGATGTGGGGGAACATGGGGTCTTCCTTCAACCCCAGCAGCCAAATGACACCGCCCCCCTCTGCTCCTGGTTGGGAGTTGTGCTGAGGTGGAGCATGGCTTTGCTTTTCCCCCACTGGTGTGAATTTCTGATACAGAATGTTAATCATGTGAATCACAAAATCGCATAGGGCACAAAGCTTCGCTGGTGTACTGTTTTTTTGGTCGGAACAGAGAGAGCAGGACAAGTGCCTTTAAAAGTTATTCACAGAATCAATTAGGTTGGAAAAGACATCTGAGATCATCAAATCCAACCTTTGAGCGAACACCACCATGTCAACTAGATAATGCACTAAGTGCCACATCAAGTCTTTTCCTTGAACATCTCCAGGGCCAGTGACTCCACCCCCTCCCTGGGAAATACATTCCAATGTCTAATAACCCTTTCTGTGAATTTGGTTGTATTTTGCACAGTCTGGGATGTGATGCATATTGCTGTGGGCTGAGACAGACAGCGGAACTTACATTCAGGTGTCCCAGCTGTTTGCTCAGCGTCGTGGATGGAGGAGAGTGTGATGGCTGGGAAGCAGGATCTGGCTTGTTTTCTGCCACAGGCTTCCTTGTGGGACCACAGGTGCATCATGTAGCTCTGCATCCTCCTGGCTCCTCAGCCTTGCCTAGACTGGGGGCACTGGGGGCCACTGGAAGTCTCTCTTCCCCCATCATGGAGTGATTCCTGAAAAACAGATCTGGGAATGGCCTCTTGGCATCACTGCTATGCCTGTTGTGCCAGTTGCCCTGGAGCAGCTGGCTTTGCAGGGAGAGCTGCATGGCTGAGAGCTTGCTAGTAGTGTGTGGGTCACTGCTGGGGGCACCTCTCCTCCTCGGGCCTTCCTGCAGGGGATCCAGGCGCTGGCTGTAGGGACAATAGGTCAGGAGTAGGAGTTACTGCTGGTTTCCTGGTGCGGGGTAGGCCTGATGCACCACATTGCTGGTTGTTGCATCCAACTGAGATGCTCCCCCAAATATCAGAGGCTTACTTTAAAGCGCTGTTCAGCTGTGTCCCCAAGGATGTTATGCAGGCCATTGGTCCACAGGCAGCAGCATGAACACACTCAGACCCCAAGGAGATTTGGGATTTATCAGGCTGCAGCTGCAGGAACCTGTTTCTGGCTCCATTCAGTGTGTTTTCTCTTCCCTGTGCCAGTTCCCTCTGGGGTGGCTCAGCACGTCTCTGCGTGGCCGGCGCAGCAGCATCTTTGCAGCTCAGGACCCCTGAGCCAGGGCCGGGGGCTCAGCCGTGGGCGGCCGCCGGCGAGCGGCTCCCGGATGGGCGGCCACAGGCACCTGCTGAGCCCGGGGGCCGGCAGCCACCCAACACCCTCCTGCTCTGCCTGCAGCAGACATGAGCCAGCCATTCGATAGTGAAGCTTTCCAGGTGTATACTTCTACCCAATGAATATTTAAATATTTAAATAAATACAGGAATCTAGACCATGGGAGGGAAGCTGAGATGTGTTCTAGGAGCTGAAGCACTTTTCCAGGACAACCGTTGAAGCCTGTCCTAAATTTCATGCAAAAAGAGGAGAATTTGTACCCCCATGGCTGAGAGACTGGATCATGTGTTGGTCCCATGAGGAAACACAGTTTGAGAAGGTTGACTTTGCTCCAGTCCCCGAGACCCCTCATTGCATCAGTGGCTTAGGGGCAGTCCCCATATAACATGAAGTCTCCCTGATGCTGGGGGGGCAGCAGAGGATGGAGGGACAGCAAAGACTTGTATGTTACAAACTGCTTTGAGACAGCAGCATCAGTGCATGTAACCATAAATACACCACAGGGGGGGAATAAAAGAAAATTTGAATTTATTCAGCTTAAATTATTAATAATTACAATTTAACTGCAGTTTACATTTTTATTAATTAAGATTGGTTTGCTATCCTAGCTCATGCAAATTTTAATTAATGTTTGCATGTATTTGTTTTCCTTAAGAAGGTAAATTGTTCATGTTTGATGTGCACCTGCGAATACACTTTGTAAAATATTTCCAGTTAATTTATTGACCACAGACATTACTTAGGGAATATCACCTTGCCTAAGAAAAGAATGGAGTTGTAATCAGGTCTATGGAAAATGTCAGAAGAATGTTAATTTTGTGGATATACCTGCGTTTGATTCATAATAGCAATATATAGGAAATTAGGTGAGGCAATTAATTTTTATGAAGTTTTCAGATTGGTGGTAATAAGCTGTCAGCAGCTGCGGTATTGATCCTAAAATGTACCCTAAAATCAGTTTGTGTTAAATGAACAGTGGCTCCTATGTGGTACAGTCACTGTTCAGGCTAAGACATGCCTCACAGAGCCATTTTGTGCCACGTGGATATAGGCACAGGCATTTCAGCCACTCCTCCTGAGTGTTTCAAGAACATGACAAGGTGTGGTACGGTTCCTCTCCCTCTTCCTGTCCACAGCAGGCTATAATTTAGTTTCTTCTAATCTCATCATGAAAGGGGAGAAGAACCCTTGGTGTTACCCCACAGAGATGAGAGGCACACAGAGCAGCAACTCTTCAGCTGCCACCTGAACTGGTGGAATGGGGCCTGTGGGTGGACACAGCAGCAATGCCAAATGCCTGGGGTGCTTCTGCACTCACTTCTGCAAGACTTTAATCACTGGCAGCACAGTTACTTTACCCACTGTGTCCCATGCAGCCACCAAATTTCATGGTCTCTTCTTTCCCAGCCCTCTCCTGCCCACCCAGAGCTCCCCAGCAAAGCCCATGAGATCCCAAGTGCCACGAAGATGCTCCACTTGGGCATCCCATTTCAGATAGTCCTGGGGGACTGGGTGCAGGGAGCAGGAAGGGGCTGCACGGCTGCCTTGGGAAGGGTATCTGCTCTCTGGAGGAAAGCTAAGGAAAGATGAAGTGAAGCATGACGATATTAACAGAATCAGGCAGAGCATTGCAGTGCTTCATCCATTTTATTCCTTCTCATCTCCAGACCTGATTTCTAGGGGAAATATGAGAGCAATTTTACCTTATCATAGGCATTTCTCTGGCTTGATATTGAATCTTGGGTGATGTGATGTGAAAGGAACAAATACATTGCAAATGAAATCTCCTATACCTATTTTCACATGCTTGTTGTCTTTCCTTAAAATCCGCCTCCTGACCTTTGCTGCGTTCCCCTTGCAGGGTCCCTTGGGACAGCTGGTCGGGTGTGTAACCAAACCTCCCGTGGCATGGACAGCTGTGAAGTGATGTGCTGCGGGAGAGGCTACGACACCTCCCGCGTCAGCAGGATGACAAAATGCGAGTGCAAATTCCACTGGTGCTGTGCTGTGCGCTGCCAGGACTGCCTGGAAGTGGTGGACATTCACACCTGCAAGGCGCCAAAGAGCGCTGGCTGGATTTCCCGGACATGATGCACAGGCTACTGATGCTGAGGACCACAGCCTTTGCCCATCCTGGTCCATGCAGGGAATGCATCAGAGGTCTTTTTTTACTTTTATGCCTGTTTTGCCTTTGTTGTTCATTGCATAGAAGCTGCTGAATAATATCTATGAAGCCTGCAGCATTTACTTTGCATTTCTGCATGCCACTGTTGCTGCAGAGTTGTCTGTGCATAAACTGATGCAGCTCTGGAAGGACGTACATATACCAAGACTCTTCCAACCACCATGTAACTCTCCTCCAGAATCCTTGTGGAAATTCATTCCTCCCATCAGGCACACAAGAAGATACAAAATGTGGCACTTTTACAAGATCTCCACCACCAACTGCATGGGCTGGGCTTGCTCAAGCATCTTCTGAAGGATCTTGGGCAGGTCACAGTTGAGCCCTGGATACCAAATGCCTTGGGGTTTGGGCACTGGTTGGTGATTTCCCCATGAAAGAAAATTTGGGGCCAGATTGGTGAAAAGCTTTACGGGAAGGGTGTTTGTTCATCCCTGGTGGACTGGAGTTTCCAGGACGGTGGCCACCTGAGGTGACCCTGGCCACCATTAGCACACTGTGGCTTCCTGTGGGGCACGAACTGGCCCATGGCGTAAAACAAAGGAAATTGCAGGAGATGTATTCAGCCACAACACTTTGATGAACTATTAAAGAGTCAAAGCAAATGTCTTAGTTATATGTTTGTTAAAAGTTGCCTTAAAAGCTTTTAAAAAGTAATTAATATTAACTGCTGAAGATTTTTTTCTGACCTGAAGGATTGAAGAGAAGGGTTTTTCAGCCTAGTGAAAGCTGGGTACAGGACACTCAACTACCTAAGGATAAGGTCTCCTCATTTTCACATACACAATAGTGGAAAAATGTTTGCTAACAGTGATGGAGAAGGAAATGCCTTGCCTCAGTAATGACTTGGATTCTAAAGAAGTTATCAGCTTCTATGTTCTTTTAAAGTTAATAAATCTATTGAATGTGCTCAAAATGATACTTTCTACTCAGATGGGGACTTCCAAATTAGATTTTTTCTGCATGCTTTCTGCAAAAACCCATGCGTGGGATTCGGAGTGTATCGGCCTGTGATGGAGGCAGTTACAGGTTCTGCCAGGTCCATGTGCTGGGCTGGGATCAGCACAAAGCAAGAAGTTGCTGTAAAGATGTGCAGGCTTTTGAGGCCCAGAAATTGCAGCCTTGGTGGAGAGGAACTGGGTCAGAGAGAGACCAGCTGCCTCTCCTCAGGGCAGAGATCAGCCACATGAACCAAGAGAAAAATGGGTTCTGTGCCAACAAGTATAATAAGGCTCTGAAAAAGCGCCCATGAAGAGTAGAGACAGGCAAGGTAATGAACAAATAACATGGGAAAAGGATGTTGAATGAGTGATAGAACGTATTGTAGATGAAAGTAAAATTTCCATATGAAAATGAAATAGACTGGAAGAACCCCAGCAGGTAAAAACAGTGCAGGAAAAAGTAATATCCAAGTAGCTAACCAAGGCAATAAAGTGAATACTCTGGGTATGTTTTGTTTTTGGAACTTTTTTAAAAGACTATTTAAAAAGAAGGGGGTTTGGCATTAAGTGGTCTTGAGGGAGCAGTCATTTACCTCTGCAAGGTTTTGGAAAAAGTTTGCATTGTTAAAATGGGTAATTAATCTCCAGAAGGCACAGCTGGCATTAAAAGATTAGGGGGCTCCAAAAATTTCTTTATTTGGACAATAAGATAATGTTTCAGTTACTGCATATGGAAATGATCATGGCTAGAGGTAACAGTAATCACACTTCTGTCTATAAACCAACTGCTGGTGGGAACAGCCCTGCCCACGTGTTTGTGCACATGCAGTGCATGTGTAATGTGGACATATGTACCCACGTGCCGCTCAGGGGTTATACTGCTAGCCTCTTCATTGCTGCCAATTCTGGCTCTGGGCTGGATAAGGAAAGTTTCATACCTAATTGTATTTAAAGGTGAGCTCTAAGGAGAATTTTTATTGGGATTTCACTGTGAAATTAAATCCTCATGTAGTTCGTAGCCTCAGCAATATCATACTTAAAGCCTTAAAGAGTTTAAAAGCAGTATAATGATTTTTAACTTTTTAGAGCCTTTTTTTTTAAGGATTCAGGGAGCCTGAGTAGTCTAAAAGATTACCTATGTAATAAAGCTGAAAATATTTCAATGTTCTGGAAAAAAGAAAAAAGGCTCGTTCTTATGAGAACTTGTTCTAGGTAGTTGAACGAAGGGTAATGAAATCAGATCTCTTCATAAATCTGTTATTTGTTTAATATTCCAGAAAATCAACTCACCTGAATTCCATAGCTCCAGATAAAGTGTTTTGGAGTCACTGTATCAAAGGCGTATTAACTTTTATTCCCCAACCTGGTCCTCCTCTGCTAAGGTACATCTTCTTGCTCCAAACCTTCCCCTGGGTCAGAGACCTGTGGTTCCTGAAGGCTGGTCTTACCAGTAAGACCAGGAAGATGGGGACATTGAGTCCCTTGGCCTTTTCAGTGTCCTTTGTCACCCTGTCCAGCAGCAAGCCCACCCAGGTGTGCACAGCAGGCTGATGTTCTCATTTCAGGCACATGCCATATCAATAAGCTGTGATGCAATGCCTGCACCAAAACCACTTCACCAGAGGAAACCCAGAATATTTCACAGCATAACAAATGGGTAAGTGCTGAGCTGGCCACTTACTTGATGACAGTTTTTTCTGTATTTATGTTTTTTTTGGGTTTTTTTTAAGAACTCAAAGTAGGCTTCTTAGAGCTGTAGGCATTTCTGCAGCCTCTTCCACAAAGAAATGCACTCCCAGAAACCTTTTCTATTTCTTAGTGGCAAAAGACACTCAGAGATGTAAATGTTTCTAGGAAAGGCCCCTCCATGATCTTCAGCAAATCCAACAAGAATATGAGGCCAAAAAAAGAGGAAAAAAAGAAGAAACTGAAATCAGGCATGGCAAATGAAATAATACTGTATTTTGTTCTATGGAATAAATTTACTCATGTATTTAGTCATGAAGAGGAAACAGCTGTCTCTAGGTAGACATTTTAGTGTCAGAATAATGTTAGCTGAGGCTAAAGGTTGTAGAATTATTTTTTTAAAATATGCAGTCCAATTTTCTTGAGGGAGTTCCATTTAATTTGCTGCATGAACTCAGGATCTAGCAGCAGCCTAAAATGCTGTTAGCCTGCCAAACTTTTTGGGATTGCTCCCTCCCCACTATTTTCAACAAATTTTACCCTAAAAAGTGTGTTGTGCTGTTATAGGTGAAATCTCATTAAAAAAGTTTAATTTTCTTTTACCACATGGAAAATGGGGAATGACTTAGGAACGGTGGTGTGTATTAGGACATATGGGCATTGAAGCTTGAGAGATTGCTGCTTTTTCTTTTCCTGGGAAAAAATCTAAAACCAATTTGTGCACCTCATCCTGGCCTCCCGCCCCTGTGTTAATTTCTTTGCAGATATGAATTAGAAATAAAATGCTGCATTTCTGGTACTGCGCTGCACAGCTGCTGAAGGGCATCCAGCCTGCATGCCCAAACCACAGCTGTTGGCCACTGCCTGCAGGCTTCATGTCCAGCTTCTTGTGGGGCTCAGCGTATGGTGGCAAGGGGGAAAGAAACGTTTGGGGATTAGTGAAGATCTGGATCTGGGGAGGGTGCTTTTGCTAAGAAAAATCAGCTCTTACTCCAGTGTGGCAGCACAAAGCATACCAAGGCTCGATCTCCATGGCGTTTGCCCCCCACTCTTCGGAAGGGCTTCAGGCAGGGGAGGGCAGCCTCCAAGGGCAGAAGTGGTTTTGTGGCCACACGTCACAGTCTGCAGGTTTTACCTGCCACTTCAAAACGATACAAATGAACTTATATTATTATCAGAAAGAGAGCAGCAGCTCATGGGCTGTAATCACAAACATGATGTTGGGTTGTTTCTTTTGTGTAACAGCTCATTTGCCTAGTGAAATGGATGCAAGTTCACAAAGTAAGATCTCTTGTGTGAAAGAAGCAAATGCTTATGAATCAGTACATTGACAGCTCCCTCTGTGGTGGGAGCTGGGTAGGAGCCCTGCTGGAAGCCGGGTGGAGCCAGGGGCTACCTTGTACAATCTGCTGTAACTAGAGCCACTGAGGTTTTCAGGGCCACCACAGGGTGACAGCCACACTGGGTGTGAAGGGGTGTGTGTGGTGTGTGCACGAGGTGCAGCTTCCTTTGGATGTTTAGCTTCTGCAGATTTCTTCAACGTGGCAAAACTCCTGGTAATTTTCCTCCTTTCTACTGGGGTAAGGACTTCTATGCTCTGAAAAAACAGTCTGTGTGTTCAGCATACACACCAAATGATGAAAGAGAGAAAGCAGCAGCCCTCCCCTTGGTGTGGCACTCACCTCTCGGAGTGCAGTTCCTGCCAGGGAGCAGTTGTACATCTATCCAGTGGGAGGGAGGGACAGAAGGTGGTCAGCTTGACTCAACACTCCTGGGGGGTCCTCTCCTTTTTTGTTCTATGGCATTTATAGTGTAAAGAGATAATGTGCATACAAATTCTAAGTTGTCTTTAAAGAAAAAAAAACAGGAACTGCTAACATTTGGAGTTAAAAAGCTTCCTCCACCCCTAAATCTGAAAATGAGTTATTATCTGAACTATATTTCCACAGGGCTCATCTCTGCACTATGCCAGAGGCTTTCCATCATTATAATCACGGGCTGTGTTTGCTTTTTGATCTAAGCCATAGTGAACTTCACAGGAAACATGTCAGAGGCAGCAAAGCCTAAGGCAATAAACTCTGCCCAATGAAAAAGAAAATCCTTTTGTCTGATTTGCCTAGTCTTCCAGATGCCTAGAATTATAATTAAAGAGATATTTTCCAGATAAAATCCATGACCCATTACTGCTTATTAGGGAGACAGATACTAGAAATAGTAGAAATAAAATTGCATAAAGGTATTTTTGAGTTCCTAAATGTTCCCCATAGGTCAAGGAAAAGATGTGATTCTTCCAGGAGTTACACAATCCTTTTTATCAGATTATTACAGATAGTAATTCCCACACAGATCATAATATCTTCAAACAGAAGGCCAAACTACTGCCTTAGCTGCTGACAAACATGGAGATTTGTATATATCTACATATACATTGATGTGCAAATGTAAATGCATTTACATTTAGGACTGTGAACCACAAAAATTTGTTCTTTTGAAACGTAGGGCGCAGGTGGCTGGGAATAAGTGATACAAAGCAGCACAGGACAAGAGCTGACTATGCCTGATCCTTTGTATTTTCACAGCCTTAAATAATTCTGACAGTGCTGTTGTGAGGCAAACAAATCAATATGGTTATCCCTAGTTTTTCAGCTGGAGATGCAGCACCTGCTGTGAGGGTGTTTTCTGTGGCTGTTCTAACAATTCAGATGAAAACAGGAGAACATAAATATTGGTCCATTTCATACTTCCACATGCTTATCCACTAGCAATCCATTACCTCTAATCTTATGCCACATCCTAAATTACTGCAAGCCAGACTAATTTCAACATTACAGTGAATTGTTTTGCAGATTAATAGCCAGAGATGAAAAACCTGTACGGAAACCCCTAACAGCCCCACCAGGTCTAACATTTGTCCATGGGGCTCTCTGATCTCCTATATCCTCCCCCAGATCTCACTCTTGCAGCTGATTTCTCCTGGCATGTGGCTGCCTTTTTTTAATCTCATAGCACAGCAGTGTTAACGTGGCACTTTTGCTCACTTGGACAAACATCTGTCTTCTACGACTGTGTCTGTGATCAAGTGAAAAAAAAATGTAATGCATCTCCTATTGCTAAGAAACACTTTCCTTTTATACCAATTCTAGTACTGGGAGTTTTGTCTCTGCTCGCTCATTTCCTCATTGATAAACAAACTTATCTGCTGGTGATCCCAGTCCCTTAAACCACTCAGCATTTTAAGAGCAACAGCAAAGTTGAAATGGTAAAGTGGCATTTTTGATCCACTGCATCAGGTTTATGCTTCCTTATCTAGAAGGCGAGTTGGAAAAAAATATCCTTGAAGCATCTGTAAGGATGCACTTTCATTTCTTGACAGAGAGGACTGCTTGCTTCAACTTCCACATCAAAATCTTCATCTGAGAGCTGGCCTTGGAAGTTTCCATCTAGAGTGGCTAAGTCATAAATGAATACTTAGTCTAAACAGTCACAGCACAAGGATAAGATTACCTGAGGTGAGCAGTATAGTGAAACACCAATCTCTCTATTAATTGTGCATGAACTAACACCAATTTTGCTAATGAGCCTTCAGAAGGTACCTGAAACAGCAGGGATGTGAAGAAAATCTGTCAGTTATGTGAGGTTCTTGAAAATTCAAATAAGGATAAGCAGCCCTCTGTGCAGAGAAGGAAATCAGAAGCCCAGTGTGCCATCCAAACTGCCTGGAGAGCCTAAACCTGCTTTAAACAAGAGCTTTGACTGTCTAGAAGTCTCATCTGGACTGTCTGTAGAGGTGAGGGCCTCACCCGAATGGAACTCCCTAAAAAAAGCAGTGACAATGTTGCTTAATTGTAACGTTAGTGGTGGTTTTTTTCATTACCTGAATGTGTAGCCACGCCCCAGCTATGGTGAAACAGATACCACACGTTTAAAAACAAAACGTACAATCTGTGCTCTGAAAAAAGTCAAAAGACAGCAATGCTACAATACACAAAAGTTTATTTTTTTTATTTTCTGAAGGCAAAATATAATAGAACCTAACATCAATGTATTTTGTACAACAAAACAGTTTTTATATGAGAACAGACAATCCATGAAGAGTTTTAAGTCTTATAACTGCTTCCCTTTTTTATCATGCTTTCTTGTGGTCAACAAAAAGTTGGCACAGAAGATGTCATGGCAGTCAGTCAGCAGGCATGCTCCTCAGATCCTCGTCAGCTGGTGCCACAGGCTGGAGGGCAGGATACTTTCTACTTTTTCCATCACAAAATTTAAAGGGGCAAAGAGGGTGCTGAGAAACTGCAAAGAAATCAGATACACATCCAGATCAAAATCCAGGAGACAATACATCTCAAGAGAAAGCTATCCAATAAGATAAGATATTCTTGCTGTGTTCCTCTGTAAAATCCTCCATCACGAAAAAAATGACATAATTCATACATAAAGACTTTCAAATTCTTGAACCTTGCATATACAGAGATTTCTGGATTTTGCAGTAAAGAAAGAGCCCCATTTTTACAAAGAACTACAAAATTTTTCATACGTCTCACATCCTAGACTGAAACTCAAACTGAAACCACTAAAAGCTCAACCCAAAAGCTACTGAAGAGAAAGAGAAGCTTCTTCATAAGAGGGGTCTGCCAGACCACCTCACAGAGACAAAAAAGAGTGCCTTGAGATTCAGGTTTAAAATGGTTCAGGATTATCTCTAGATCTGCTATATACACTGAGGCATCACTAACTGTCATTTATCTTAACATACTCTGCATCATCGACTAAAATTTATCTTAACATCCTCTCTCTATTACAGAATGCAACATTCAGAGAGATTTCAATCTATTAGTGTTCAGACAGGCATATGTGAAAAAATCAAGTGAATGGAGAACATTCTCTCACAGGAAAAAACCACTGGCAGCTACACATCGCAGAACTCAGGTACTCAAAGCACTCCTGGAACTCTGAAAAATACGTATTAACTGTGCTTTACTTTGCCTGCAATTCAACTCCTCACAGTACACACACCTATGCTGGGGCCCTACATGTGTATGAGAGACCACAGCATTTATGATACTTACACATTTTAAAGGCAATAGTAAGCACTCCAATTCTTATTTTCCTCTTGGATGTGTTTGCATACAATGCAGACACTACATCATGGACAAGTTGTGTATCATGGGAAAACCAGGTAACACCACCACTGGTAATGTCATTTTGTCATAAGCACAGGTCGAAGGAAAAACTAACTGAAGCAGAACTAAATATTTCAGTTCTGGTGCTAAAGGCCAAGATGTGTAACACAAGCCACAGCTGAATCAATGAAATGCTGACTTACCTAATCTTAGAGACTGCTCTTTCTGTTTCAAGTGGCTTAGCCCAAGGAGAAGCATTCCTTCTGGTTAAGCTCTGAAGTGCTTAAATAAATATGTTCCTTTAATTCTGGAAAATGCAAAAGGCTCTTCAGAGGATATCTTCTGCTATTTGAGCAGCACTTGATTTATGTGGTAAGCTTGTAGCATCACATCTACTTGAATAAAACTCAGCTTGTAACTAGTGCAAATTACATACTTGTTAAATCAATGAAACAAGAATAATTTGCCTGACAGTGACTTTTATTGCAATTCATAGGAATTTTGTTGCTCAAGTAGTTGATTGTATTCTATAACAAACTCAGCAAATTATCTGCAGCTTAAAGCAATCCAAGTTTTTCTCCACCTGGAAAATCAACTGGTCTACAAAATACATTTAAACTCATGGATACCAAAACCTGACTTCCATAAAGTCCAAGCAAAACCTTTGCTGACAACAAGAAGTTGAGGATGCCACCTACTCTCTTGTGCAAGAT
This sequence comes from Aleadryas rufinucha, assembly GCA_013397815.1. NCBI lineage: Eukaryota > Metazoa > Chordata > Aves > Passeriformes > Aleadryas > Aleadryas rufinucha. Next base: position 189,549 of record VZTH01015648.1, on the reverse strand, counting down.
GATGTAAACAATACCTGTGCTGGGGCTGTCTGGCTCTTGGAATGCTCCTGGTGCTCCTTTCCTCAGTAGCAGATGCCTATCCAGCTTGTTGCCAGCACCCAAGAGAGCTTAGTTAGCATGATACACATTGAAGTTTTTTATTAGGGTTTGGTTTTGGGGTTTTTTAAATTGTTTTGCACTTCCTTTTGACACTGACTGTTTTTTTGTACAGAGATCACAAAAACCAGCACCAGCAGTAGAGTAAGAACTCAGGGTGGCAGAAGGGGTGATAGGAGACCTGTTTTCTATTATTATTTTGTGTTTGAAAAGAAAACCATCAACCTGGCTATTTCAAAGCTGGAAGAAAGCAGCTTTCTGGTAGCACCTTCTGAATAGTGCCATTTGATTCAAATATATATGTAGGAGTCTCTTTTCAAGCTTTTCCACAGTGTAGTTGGTGTTTACAAGGAGAAACTGACTATTCAGTGCTCAGTCCTGTGATTGGATCCACGTGTTCCCTGCCTCAGCATCTGTAGAGGTCCAAGCAGATGAAATATCTCCCAGGGCAAACCCACCTGCTGAAATGAGGTCTCATCCACCACACAGGAAATATTGAGACACATCATATGAGTGATCTCAGGCAAACAAAGGAATGAAATCAGAAAAATCAGTCTTTCTGAAGTTTACCTAATTTTAAAATTTTAACTAGGCAGTACACTTTTAGATATGTCTGTTGACTCGAATTATGTAGTGACCTCTGTGTTAATACAACTCTCAATTTTATTTAAGATACACTGTTATTGTTACATTATGAAAGACCCCGCACTTCTGTATTTTTAATGATTTCCCAGATATTGTTAAATCTGTGCATGTCAAAGAAAGAAATTTGATACTAGCAACAGTGCCCTGGCAATTTTATCCATGCCATGCAATCAGAAATTTGTTCTGCCTATATTTATTTCTTAATTGACTTCCATACGCCTTTTGTTAGAACGGCTCGCAAAAATTAAAAGCACAAGCCATGAAAACGCTTCTTCCTAGTCAAGAGAAAATCCTAAGATCTACTGTCATTTTAAAGTTACTTATATTTAGTCTGACAAAGTATCAAGGAAGAAGTGGATTATTTCAATTTCATTATGGAAGAGTCAAACTTACTTCCAAGTACAACATAACGTGCATATGTGCACGGCTTCACAATGTAATATATATACAGCACCATCACAATGACTACCAAGCAGACAGGAATATGTAATTCAATGAACCAGCACATTCATCTTTTAGCTATTTAGGGATTAGTTACTTATGAAATGATCTTCCCTAAAACTGAAAGGGAAGAGTCAGGGCTGGCCCAGCCTTTTCTATTATGTCCTGATACAGCTGCATTTCAAAGGGATGTCTGCCATGATTTTCTTCAGTCTCATGCACCTGGGACACTTTTCCCAGAGAAGACAACAAAAATGAGCCTTCTGAATCTAAGCCTTTCTATGAGCTATGAAATCAACGTCACAGGATCTTAAATTCTGTCCTTCCTGTGTACAAAAAAAACTAAGCTGCTGCATGGTTTCTGAAGATCAAGATATAGCTGAACCAAGCCATAATATATGTTAACTGACATAGTAACTCCACCCATACAGGTTTGAAGGTCTTGAGTAATCTTGCCATCTTTACGCACATGATGTAGCTCACATTTCAATTCTATTTGTGCTTACTAACGAGAAGCTTTACTTGCTCTGATATGCAGAACTGAATAACCCCATACAGAGCCTTGGGGTATCTATCTTAACACCAGTGGCAGCTGCACTTACATATCAGGGAAATAGATCCTCTGGTCTGATTCTACTCACCAAATGCCTTTAGAACCTGCAAGCTCCAAACCATGGAGAAACAATTACCAACATGCCACCAGGGTAACTTCCATTACCTCTCTCTGTAGTCAGCAACCAAAGCCAGGTGATTTAAGCCCATGAACAGAGTCTACAAATTTTCTCCAATTCCAGTAGCCCACTGCCTGTGGCAGGAGAACTAAGTACAAAATCTCATTATGCTGCCAGCATATATTCTTTGTTCAGCATACAAGGCTGATAAACACAGGAACAAGGCCAATAGGGACAGATTTGGGATCTGCAACTGTGACAGTATCAGAAAATGAAAGATTTGATTGAAAGAGCCAAACAAAGGTCATATATTTTAGTAACTTCAGTAACTAAGGAACAGAAAAAACCCCAGTCACCAAATATAAGGAAAGCTTTACAGAGAAGTTTATGATCATATGCCCAAGTTGAAATACTTACTGTCCACCTAACACCTACGTGTACACTCAAGAAACAGACAGTAATAATATTTCAGGTATGTTTCAGCACTTTTTGCTGATAGAAGAGGTATCTGCTACAACTAATCTTACTTTCTGTCTTCTAGAGCTAATGAAAGAAAATTCTTGTTGCAAGAACTGTTGCTGTACCAGACCTCTATCACTCACAGGCCTGGGTTAATAGAAGACCCGGCTCACCTGCAAAGGGAGTCTCTTGCCATTTGCAAAGGGGTTTGAAAAAGCACTGACAATCTGGAATTTGCCAAAACCTTTCAGCCTGGCCTCCTCCACCCCACTCCCTATATCCCCAAATCAAAAGCACCAAAGACATTAGGAACAAGGCCAGGAGGCCAGTTTGGAAAAACAAGACCTAGAACAGATAAAAATACATTCGAGAAAATATATTACAATGGAAGATATTCAATATTTATTGAAGAAGGATTTTTTTACTATCCTAGAGCTTTTCTGCTAGAGGATTTTTCATCTCCTAGCATTGTGGAGCAGTGATGTTCTTGGTTTTGCAAAGAAAAAAGTTTGGTTTAGAATAATTCATGGCTCTTCCCTCTCATCCTCCAACATTTATTAATCCTTGGTGGATTAAAAAAGCAGAATTAGGGGAGACTTCTCTGGATGTAGTTCAGAAAAGTTATGAGGGAAATACTGAGACTACTTCCTCCTTGACAGTTTGGGGAAAAACACAAACATTTGTCCTGGTTAACAGTACACTCTATTTCTGCTCATTCTAAGAGTTTCTATTGCGTCAGCAATCACGGCAGTCATTAGACTCTACACAAAATAGAGGGGTTCTGCAAACTGTTATTAGCTTTAGTGGATGATATATGAAAATACAGATATTCACTTCTCCCACCAAGCCCCTTTTTTTTTTTTTTTTT
>VZTH01015648.1:124765-177843 GCA_013397815.1 Aleadryas rufinucha | reverse complement strand
CTGTTCACCCTTAAAAAAAGGACTACCCCATGTTGTGGCCCATGTGATCCCATATCCATGGGAGAGGTGTTTTCCTGGTGACAGCTTTATTCCCGGGCGGGGGCTGTTGTACTGGGGCTGATACGGTTTTGGAAGACCACGGATTGCAAAGGAAACCTTTTTTTCTCCTTACTCGATAGAAAGATTCTTAAAATTGTGAATACTGACTTAAGAATTATGTGATGTTATCCTTTGTGCTGATTTAGGGAAGAAGAAAGGAGGAGGGGGGTGTGAGTGAAAAGAGGGATTTTGCTTTGATTTTCTTATTATTTTCTTTTCTCTTTTAATTCTGTTAATAAACTTTTCATTTTCTTTAAGTTTGAGCCTGTTTTGCATTCCTCCAAATCTCCTATCTCACAAAAGATACAGAGGTGAACTGAAACCACTACAACACAGGTTGCTGCATTTACTGCATTGCCATTAACTGGTTGCTACGTCTATGAATATACAAGATTGGCAGCCACCTAAGAAGATAATGACAAGTTACAAAGTAAAAATGTTACAAAATGAACAAATGCCTGATTCCCCGGGGTGGGGGTAAAAGTATAGGAACTTTAAGTTTGCTACTTGAAATAGTTGTTGAATGTGTTATTATAATGAAAAACACCACTGACTAAACCCACATGCAATTTTCACAGAAAATTTCCCCATAACTAGCTTTCCCCCCCAGCAGAAGCAGATGAAACAAAGAGAGGGTTCATGTCACAGGAGAAGACAAAGGTCTCAAACATTGTTCAAGCAGGTGGTTTTTCCTCCCTCCTCAATCCATGAACTAGACTAACCATTAACTGGACAGACAACTCACACCAGTTCAGCACACATCTGATCACTGGTGTTACTACATTCCAGTTAGTGGAGGGGAAAGAAACAGCAGAGGGGAAAGTATACTCCTTGTTATATGCCCTTTGTTGGCATCCTTTACAGGAAAAAGGAGTAACAGACAGAAAACAGGCTGCTGAATCAGCTGCTGTTTGTCAGTTTTCCTGAGGAGTGTAACATTTCCCAGCTGTGTGCTGACTGCTCTTCCACAGCACAGGGAAACTGTCGCTCTGTTCCAGGATGCCCAAGATCAAACATTCTCTCCACCAGACTGTTCAAGTTAACACAAAAGGCAGCAGGTGAGTCAGGCCCTAGCACAAGGTTGGGAAAGGAAAGCTGTGGCTAATCACTGGCAAAGAAGGAGGGAGTGTGCAGCCCCTCCATTTCACCCTGTGCTAAGGCCTGGTCTGGAAGGAGGAGGACTGCAGGATCTAGGGGCTGATAACTTCCTAGTGCAGGCACCCATGAGGAGGCAACTTGGCACCGGGGGCGAAAGGGAGGCATGGGTGGTGTCAACCCTGCACAACTCCTGATAAATGCTGACTTTTGTGAAGAGCATGTGCTGGTGCAGAAAAGAAGGCAAAAGAAAGAAAGGAGGATTGAAAGTCAGCCTTGTGGAAAGGAAGAGAAAAGGGCAGAAGGAAATGAGCACCAATAGCATGATGTCATGGAGGATGTCCTAGAGTTTGTCACCCCTTTGTCTGAAGGAGCTGTCAAGCAGGTAAAAGATTTGGAGAGTTCATGATCGAAACAGAGAACTGTCAATCCTGGGAAACAGATAAATACTTCAAAGAGGAGAGAGAAATCACATGTTTCTGATACAGGTAACAGTATTAAAGGAGGAGAAACTGAATTAGCAGTGGGAGTAGATGAGTGTGATGCCTGGATTTTCCCTAAAGCCTTTCAGAAAAATCTGAGGGAGCTGCAGAGCAGGTGGATTAATGGAGGAAGCTGCAATTTAGTAGGCAGTACAGGTGATTAGGGGTGATAGAGAGAACAGAATAAAGAGCTGACAAGAGGCAGGGAGCTGCCAGGCTTACATGGATGCAGCAAACATTCACTGCCCTAATGAATGCCTCACCCTTTTAAAAACACATACTATACCTGTTGAGCAGAATGGAATACAGCTGCAAGAGCTGCAGGTTTCTACCTGTTTTATTAATTTGGAACATAACTCTTATTTCCATATTTTCTGCAAAATTAAATGAGAAAGTAACTTCTCAATATTCAAATATTTCAACCAAAGGAAAAAAACATAAACAAACCCAGTGACATGTCACTATTTGTAGGGAAAGAAGAACCAGGAAGAATTCTCAGATTTATAGGAGCATTAAGAAGAAAATGTGCTATTTTGATTCTTATGTATTTCTTGTTATCAGCAATTAAAAAGAAATCAAGTTGATATACCAGATGGAAGGATATATCTTGACACTTGCAAATCAAGCTCAGTCCTCACTCAGTTATGCTGACTTTTCAGTCTGCATTTTTCTCAGTTTCAGAAAGAAACTATTTTTAAAAGCTCCTCGGATCAAAAATGTGAAACACTCCTCCCTCATTACTCTATCACAGCTACCTTCCCGAGCAAAAAATCCATAACCTGGTTTGGCGATATTAAGAAGACCCACACACAGAGTTGATAGGTGGCTCAGGACCACTTGTGACTCATAATTGTTTTTATTTTATGCATAAATGTCAGCCACACCTTTTGGGCATACAACTATCAATTAATTTATTCTGGAGGTATTTCCAGCAGGAACACTGTCTGTACACAGCCCTGGAGAGATCCTGTCTGGAACACTTTGTACAGTTCTCATCAGGGACTTTCCAAAACAAAAAAGATCAAATTTCTCAAGTACACAAAGAAATGGCTTTGGGAGACAGCACTTGAAGGCCTCCATCTACTTATCTTCTCTGAACATTAGTAAAGGGTACGAAAAAGCTACCTAACTGTTAGTAGGGCTTGATTATTATAGAAGGAGAGATATGACTGTCCATGAAAATTAGGATGGTCTTGATGTCCTAGAATATCATATCCATTGCATGCATTGGTGTATTTTCAAGGAGAGTTCAAGAGCCCAGAGGGCATTTGGGTTCCCGGAGGTTTTGCTGGCTGGGCTAAGGGTCTACCTGGAGATAGCATAGCCAAGGGCAGCCCCATTTTATGGTAACTGCAGGCTACTGGTCCCAGACCTTTCAGAGGCAGGACTGAGTCCCAGCAATCTGCTGGGTTTCTAGCAGGCTGTCTGTGAAACCCACACAATCCCCCCGAAACATTTCGTATTGGACAAGCAGACAAATTCCAGTCAAATGAACTAAATAATAAAAAAATTTAAAATCTTTCTTTAAAAACCATCCAATGAGCTGCAGTCCTCATGCTGCCGATATATTGTGTGAACTACAGTCCTGATGGACTACTGCATGCAACAAACATCTCCAGCTCTTGGAAAATAATCAGCTAAAGACACATGACTGTAGTTTCCAAGAGGCTGCTACTGTGCTTCATCAAAGGTACTATATTAGATAGGTGCAGTCTTCTCTTCAGCCAACAAAGACTTCAGGGTGGGAATCTCAGTATTCATATCTCAAAATTTCCAAAGGTCTTTTTCCAGAACACAGCCCTTGTTGTCACAGGACTAATAGGGACACAAAATCCAATCACACCACTAAATTAATACTAGCAACCTACATCTCTTGACAGACTCTCTATTAACTCTAACTCCTGATACACTGGCATCCACTCAGATTGAACTACAACCTTCACAATTTAAGTAATAAGACTTCAATACCTTATCCGTCCTTTGAACACAAAGGCAAGAGGGGAGCCCTCTGTCATCCTGACAGCGCTCTGAACCCAAGCATGGTTCCACTTCAGAGGGAGAATCAAACAACAGGCTAAATAAGAAACCGACATAAGAGCTAGGCAGTCATGGAGGAAATCTAGATGGTAAGACCAACACATCTCCAACTGCATTTGTTTTTCAGGAACAAATGAAGAAGTTTAACTAGAACAAGAAATAGAATGCTGTCACCATCTGGGCTTATCATATTCCTTTAAAAAATGAACCAGCTCAGAAACAAACAGCCTAGAAAGTTTCAGCCAGAATGATTTCTTTACTCTTGTGGCCAGTGACAGGACTTGTGCTGAGCACTGGAACAGGCTCCCCAGTGAAGTGGTCACAGCACCAAGCCTGACAGAATAAGCTTTTGGATAATGCTCTTCGGCACATGGTGTGACTCTTGGGGATGGTGCTGTGCAGGGCTGGGAGCTGGACTTGATGANATAAGAGCTAGGCAGTCATGGAGGAAATCTAGATGGTAAGACCAACACATCTCCAACTGCATTTGTTTTTCAGGAACAAATGAAGAAGTTTAACTAGAACAAGAAATAGAATGCTGTCACCATCTGGGCTTATCATATTCCTTTAAAAAATGAACCAGCTCAGAAACAAACAGCCTAGAAAGTTTCAGCCAGAATGATTTCTTTACTCTTGTGGCCAGTGACAGGACTTGTGCTGAGCACTGGAACAGGCTCCCCAGTGAAGTGGTCACAGCACCAAGCCTGACAGAATAAGCTTTTGGATAATGCTCTTCGGCACATGGTGTGACTCTTGGGGATGGTGCTGTGCAGGGCTGGGAGCTGGACTTGATGATCTTTGTGAGTCCCTTCCAACTCTGGCATTTTCTCTGATTTGATGATTCTATGACCCAGCCTCAATGAAGTTAGAAGCAAATACTGGAGTTGCACAATGATTTCTGCCATCATGAGATAGCTCAATTAGTCCTTAGCCACTGCATTGTTCTGGCTTGGAATTTTTTTTCGGGTTGTCTTTTTTTTGCTTTTTCTGATCTCTCTCTTCTCTCCCTCTAACCTAACCTTTTTTTGTCAAAGATGTGTACTTAGGAATTACAAGAAGCGTACCAATAGTTTTCATGTGCTTCTATAGAGGGCTTCTGGGCCAGTTACATGACATTGTGATAGGTAAAGCTCAGCTACAGCCATTCTGTACACATACAGGAATGTCTTCTAACGAGCATTTGGAGAACGACAATGGACCTTGCATACATGAAGTGCAATGGTGGAATTTATACTTCTCTTGCTTAAAGCGATTGAGTATACATTATTTATTTCACAATATTGACAGCTCTCTGGCTCCTAATTCTCTTCTGCTGGGAGTGCTTTTAGCATTCCACATTACTTCAGTGACCTTTTATAAAATAAATCAACCTAACTCAGGCAGGTTTCCTTCTTTTCCTCAATTGTGCAATCTGACTCTGAAATTACAGCTCAGGTTGCAAATAGGCAACAGTCACTCCTGCACCTGTGACAGCATCCCTCCAGGCCAGAATATGAGAATTTAACATTGTTTGAACAGGAACTCTCCTCCTCCCAGTGGGATGAACAGCATAAAGCTTAAGAAAGTTCCAAAATACTGGTTTCTACATGCCCAGTGAAGCCACTTTTAGGTCACCTTTCAAATTCTCATTACATCGATGGTAATTAAGAAGTTTGGCCTTTTTTCTGGAAATACAAAAACAAATCACTGTCTCACTGATGAGTTAAAAACTCTCTCAAACATATCTGAAATAGTTTCTCTGTAATATCATGGGGTGTGTGGAACAGATTAATTTCCCATCTGGTCTATGAATTTGTTTACATTATTTGTTTCTATTAGCAACTACAACTTACTAGAAACCACACAAGCATACAGACAGACATAGTTCTTACTAAAGAAAATCAAAATAAAAAAGAAAAAAATGAGAAGGGATGCAACAGAGAACAGATGAACCTTTAAAAGTGTTTAAGTCAATGGTTTGCTACATCCTTTTAAGAGACTGTTTATAGACAAAACTGGCATTTCTTAAAGTAATATCAATATTTAAGTTGTCTGATTGAAATGCAGCATATTTCAGCAGAGACTCTCTTCAAATCAACTCAGCTCCTGGCTTACACACCAAACCCATAGAACTGTGTGTAGGACATACTTTTGACTCACTTTTAGCAATCAGATATACAGACCATCATCTGTTTTCTCTTTAATGAATACCTCTGGTCTCATACATCACAGAAAGGAGGGGAGTGCTTTCCAGGAGGAATTTGAATGAAGGGAAAGAGCTCTGCAAATCATTCAGGAAGGGTTTCCCACAACTGAGAAGTGTCCCAGAGACAGCTGTGGTAGCTTATCATCATTAGCTTTTTATAGTCCTGTTACATACAAGTAGGGAAACCCCAAACACATATAAATAATATTGATGAAGTTGTGTGTGTGTGTATACATATACCTTTTTTCCTAACCACTCCACAAATTGTGTACTCTTCATGATATAATATGTACATACAAACCCCTCTGGAATTACAGCTTCAGTGGCAATACAACGCTCTCTGTTTAACTCCTAAATTTTTGTGTAGTATGTTAAATAATTTGTCACGTTCATAGTTTATTTTTTTCTCACTCTGAACAAAAGACTTATTAACATTTAAATCCTAGAGAAGATCTGAACACACATTAGTTTTGTGGCCCTGTTATATTTCTTGTGATGCTGCTTGCTAAAACTTATCCTCATTTCATTACAAACAAATGGGATACGACTTCAATTACAACTGAGTGGAAAGGGAGGTGTAATATCCACAGTGCATAAAATTATAACCAAAAACGTACTTTCACATCTTAATATCCCTTAGCTAATAGCAGAAGGAATGAGTGTGAAATCAGCACTGCTGTATATTAATCTGTATTAGGCTATTCTGTTTTCATGTTAAAATATGAACCAAAAGAACTTCCGGAGTCTGCTCCTATTACTACCTTGTTATCCTGGTAATTTATGTTTCACAAAGCTTTTCAGTTTCAGTGTGTCAGACTTTGAAAAACAGAATGAATCAATTAACAACATGAACTTAAGGAGGAAGAGGACTGGAATTTCTTTAAATCAAAAGTAGAGAAAATGATATAGAATCTGCATTTCACACGTAGGCATACTTGTCAGAGAGGAAATTCAGCCTTTTATTGAACAGCCACCTAACCAGAACTTGGCTAGTAAGGAGGAGGTCATAAAGGATGAATGAAAGTACTGATCTACAAGAAAAGCAGGATCTCAGAGGTCTGGAAGTGCAGAGGTTACAGAGCAAATGCCTTAACTTACAGTAATGTGGATTTTGAGAAGGAGGTCAAACCAAAGAACATCAAGGTCTTAAGTATAAACAGAAACAGAAAAAGCAAAAAGGTAGTGAATGAAGACTTGGCCTCAGTTTCATGGCAGTGCAGAGCCTGGAGACAGGCAGGATGGACATTAGGAGCATGCACAGAAGTGGAGGCCAGTGCACCAACTACCTCTGTCCCTGAACAGTGAATAAACCAGCCCCAGAAACAGCCAGACTAGCAAAACTAACCTAAAGCAAAAAGATCCCCACTCAGAGTAACTGATGAAAGACATAAATGCAAAGCCATTCATTTAAAGAGGATGGAAACACTGTGTGTTAATATGGGAATGTTAGTATGCAAACTGTTAAAAGAGATTTTGATGGCAACAATTATCAAAAGAATGGAGATAAGCAAGGAAAATGGAACAGGCTCCCAAGGATTGCTCATGACAGGCTAAACTGGTATTTTTCCTTGGCAAGATCTCTAACTGGGCTTCAGTAAAACATTTACAAAGGTTCACCCAGAATAGGACTGGGCTAGAGAGTTAAACTGGCAATGGGGCAGAAGAGAAATACCAATGGTTTGTGTTGTTGCAAGAACCATTGGGATGGAAGAAAGTAAACAGAGAAGGCCTAGAATCTAGCTTTATTTAATATTTTCGTTTTATAGTATGGCACAAAAATAGAAGCTCAGCTATTAATACAAAAGGACTCATCTCATCTAAACTTTGTTGTCTAAAAATCAGGCTTTTACTGGAAAAGAGTTGCTCCTTTCATAGTCAATGTAGAAACACTGAGGGGGAAAAGATGTCTAAAGATGTCTAAGACAGTTCACTCTTTCCACTGCCTGCAGAGGAAATCTAGATGATTTTATTAACCAAACAGCCTAACTTTCAGACAGCTACACCATGCTATTTAGTGGTTGGCATAACAGACAAAGCTTACAGAGAAAACATTTAATTCCTGCAATGCATGAGAATTAACTTTCTGCAACCCATGGGTACATATGGAAGAGGGTTTGGGTTTATCTTGACCAGAGTCGGTGTTCAACTGTACCTAATGAACAGGCTCCCTACATTAACACATCCCAGTTTTCTGCTGCTTACTTTCAAAGGGCAATACTAGCCCAAAGGTATGTGGGGTGAAGTTCAGAGGCTAAAAAGGTCCAATGGCCAAAAAGCAGCTGCCTTTAGCAACCTCTTGGCAACATTCTTATGCTGAGACCCTAGAGAGCAGGTATGGGAATTAGAACATAAATCCATTTCTTTTACTTTGTAGTTCTCAGCAATTCTTCATCTCTGAGCTTTGCATTCTCATAACTTAATGACAGGTTGCTGCATAAGGAATTACTAATAACACTTGTTTGAAGCACACCATGAACTCCAAAGATAGGTTCTTTTGTACAGCATGCTAAAAACATATTCTTAAATATAATCATCAAAACAAATAAAATATGCCACTTTGAACTAGAAGATCTCTAACGTCTATTTTGCAAATAATTATCTATCTTTATGCATGGTCTGCCTGCAGCACAGCATTTGGTGTAATCCACTTCAGCTAAAATTTCAAGTTGCAGAGTCCTGAATGCAACATTGCAAATGAAAAAACTGTGCATACTATCAGTTTCTTTCCCTTTCCATTGTTTGCTCTCTTTTCCACAACATCACTCATTATTCTAACACAAAAATCAGGAGTTACGTCCTCAGCAGTATTAGAGCTACAACGTTTTCTCAACACTCACTTTTGGCACATGTGGATTAAATTCTACTGCTCTGTGAATAGCTTCTACTGCATTCATCTCTGCAGTACTCAGCCCTCGCCTTGAGGCAGCCTCTGGAGAAAATCTGCAAAAGCAAAGAAACAAACATATTAGGTCAGAAATGCTAGTAAGAGAAAGTCAGAAAAGGAATCTAGAACATGGGCCCATGTAACCAAACTGAGTAATTTTCCTATGCTCTCCAAACTTCCATAGCAAGTGGAAACTCTGAGTGATCTATTACACCAAGGCCAATGAAAATCCCAGCAGAAGCGGAAAGCATGTTTGTATCTAATCATGGCAGAAAGTCAGTTCAAACAGTCCTTTCTCTGTCACTAATCTAAATTTGCTCTAGGTACCTTGCTAGGGGCATATTCAAGGCTGAAGTTGCAGGAAAAAAAAAAAGAAAATAAAAGAAAAAAAAAAGACCAAAAAAACCCCAAAAAACCAATGCCAAATTATTGTTGGAGGGTTTCTATTAAAAACAGGTTTGGGGAAGTTTTAGGAAGGTTCCCAACCCAATGCCCCTGCGTCAGGTTGGGATGGAAGCACGATGCAGCAGCAGTAGCAGGTGGTCTACTGGCTGCAGCACCATTGAGGGTAGCATGCCCAAACTGTGGGCAAATCATCTGCCCCAGTGAATAAAAAACCAGACCATGCAATCTCTTTCTCACCTCACACCCCACGGCTAACTCCAGAGCTGTACTTGGCAGGCAGACACCACAGGGAAAGCTGTGACAACCTTAGCCCTGCCCTCCCAAGCTGGAGTCGCTGTGTAGGGAGGAAAGATGTTGCAGTAGGTACTGGCGATCTACAGGATAAAAAGAATGAAAGAAAATTACTTAGATCTTGATGTGTACATACACTTTAAAAGCAAAAACTGTCAGGATGTCAGTCAAGAAAATGGCTTTCCACTCCACTTGCTTTTCAACTTCAGGGGGCATTCGACCCTCGGGTGCACAGACACAACTCTGCCTGGGATTTGTGTGAAGGCATCTGAGAGCAGAATGGGGATTTTTGAGCTCCATCTCACAAGGAGCTGAGCACCCTTTCAGAGTGGGCCAGTGCTCTCAAGTCCACAGGCATCAAATAGACATGCTCAGCACCTTGGAAGGTTGAGACCCAAGAGAAAAACATAAAAGGAATGAACAGATATTTGTGTCTCTAAAAACATGAATGCCATCTACCTCTCAGAATCCCTGACATAATAATGCTAAATCCACCTGCCGCTATTTAATTAGATGAGCAGTCTTCTGACAGTACTTGTAAAATGACATTGTTACCAATGCATTCACATTTAATTATTACCTTTTTGTGATCAGGTTTACACAAAGTTGAAGAGGTTCAGCCACACAACCCTTTTCAGTTGCATCTTCACGATACTATCTAGGAAGCCAAAGCTCACCCAGACAGTATATATTACACTGAAACAAGAACTGAATTTATGCTATTTCTCTTCTTTTCTTCTTCCTTAGTATCTGAAGGGCAATGCTTGATCACCACAAATTTTTTATAGATAAAGTAATTTTATCTATTTACCACAGGTCTTAATTTTCCTGCTAAATCAGCAAATTGTTAGGGTGTGGGCTAAGCTAAGAAAAATCTTATGTTAAATCAGGAATTTTGCTGGACAGTGGTTCTTAAGCACTTACTTGTCAGAGACAGCTCTGGCTTTGAGCAATGCAGCTGTGTAACATATTGTTGCTGATTTTGGTAAACTTATATCTGTTGAAAAAAAAGGAAAAAAGTAAACATTTGAAAACTTGAAAGTGTGCAGAAAGAAAAGTGATTGACATTTAAGAGAAAGCATGACACACACAAAATTAATATGCAAACTCAGAATACTTTCTCATCTTGGGATTTATGCTGCCACATCACGTGGATTTTTAAATTTTCACCTGATATACAGGCTTTAAAATGTGTGTTAATGACCTCTGGAACTGCTATTTAAACAGCAACTGGGTTCATTAGAGAACTAATTCAAAGAGTGACATGATAGAGACACAATGAAAGAATTCATGACTCCATACATAAATGCATAGATAACTTGGAACACCTGAGTTTTTCCATAGTTCACAAAAATATCTAAGTAATAGCTGAGGGCTATCTTACTCACTCTTCATGTTTTCACTGAGAAGCAGCTGTCTAATATGAGTATGTGGCAGCTATACAAGTTAAGACAGCTCCAAATAATAATGGATTTGACTTGCAAGCAACCAACCAGTAGATTGATTGAAGTTAAAGATCAACAGTAAAATGAGGTGTTTTGCCTCTTATGAAAATATTGGACCAAAACACACATTCACAAGACACTCTCTGGCCATTTTATCCTGTTACAGAGACACACATGAACCCTAAACCTCACTTAACCCATTAGTTACCTTAATTTATACATGTTTTCTACCAGCAAATTGGCACAATGCAGTCAAAAGGTAGAGAGAAATACTGCTTAACAGACTTGAGTGATATATTTGTTCTCACTGTTACAGAGAATTGACTTCCATATTTTTGATCTCATGGTGTGACCCTTGGAGATGTCCTTTGCAGGGCTAAGAGCTGGACTCGATGATCCTTGTGGGTCCCTTCCAACTCAGCTTATTCTGTGATTCCATGATTCTGTAATCTACCCAGCAGTCACATATTGTGACTGAAATATTCCAGCATTAAAAATTTAAAGATTACAGCTACATGAAAAGAAAACCTAACCACAACAAACCAAACCCACTAAAGGTTGGATTCTGCAAACCCTTCTGCACATGCTGATAACTTCCTATAGCAAATAGCAAACACAGCACAGCAAACACAAGGCACTGAAGTAGGTCCACCATAGAAGTGAGCAGCAGCTAATCTGACTATTGTTCTAAGAAGCGATCTATCCCTTGGTTTGTCATTAAACTTGATTAGAAAGACAAAACTACCATGATAACTTGGTTACTTTAGGATTAACAGATACTTCTTATTTAGTGAACTCATGTGCCTTGCAAGACAGGGCTCTAAAAGGGAGTTAAAGCAGACAAGCAAGTCATATCTCAGCAGTCACCATCCTTCACTTATTAATAACCAAGCAACCAGGAACAATGTTGTTCTGTTAGACAGAAAACATTGCCAGAATGACTGAGGCACTTGGAAAAGGCTACCTGTTAAATCCTATTATCCTATCTTTTTATGCACTTGTGTTTGAAGTATGAGATGTACATATCCTGTTGGAGGCTTCCCTATAATATACTGCAACTGTAATTTCACTGGAGTATGTAATTGTAGTGACTAAAGTAATTAAAATCAACAACATGCAAAGCAGTTCGGATGATAGATATGTTAATTACTCCACTAACAGAAGACAGCTACAGACACAGGCATGAGCACATCTTCAGTGACGGGAAGAGAAAATATTTCTAAACACATTCAATAACCCTCTATATACCAAGTTCTCCCTAACATCAGGAGTTAAAAGTCATTTCCAGTAAACAGAAATGCCTTTTAAATACATTAAAACAAAACAGAGTATCACAAAACACTATCTTTTAGTAGGCAGTAAGTGTTCCTGAGCTGGAAACATCTGTGCACACAGATTGTGAGATGACTCGCAATGAACAGCTGGCATCTGTAAGGAAGGGAAATGTGGTGAGATGAGGTAAGGCTCAGATACATCACATGAGTCCTTTCTGCGGAAGAAATGGCATTTCTCAAAGAATGCTGTGTTCAAATCTGATCACCCATGGTCAAGAACAACAAAAACAAACAGAAGGATTGGACTGTTTTTGTATCAAACCAAATGAAAACAAGACTGAGAGAAGATCCGACTGTTTCCTATGCAGACCCACATGGAACACCAGGAGAGAAGAAGGGCTGCTTAGGTAAAGGACAACCTTGGCACAAGAATAAAAAATTCAGAATTAAATTTAGGCCGGAGATTAAAAGAAAGTTTCTGCAAAGTGAACATTTGAGGCAGATTTCCAGGTAGAATAGTGGGGCAAACAAACCAACTAAATCTAGGATGGAGCTTGCTCAGCTCATGGAAGGGGCAGTATCATGCAGGGAATGCAACAGCAAGGGCCCTGATTCACCCAGGAGGCCTCTTCCAGTACTATGCTCCTAGAGAGCAAGCAGCACTTGTTTGAGGATAATACTTACAGACCCCTAGCAATAGAAGAAATCGATACAAAAATTCATGTTTATCACAGAATCACAGAGTGGTTGGAGCTGGAAGTGAACTCTGGACATCACCTAGTCCAACTGAGACAGCCCTAACAGGTCCATGCCTGCTTGCTTTCAAAAGTGTTTTTCTTTTTGTTTGCTACATATTAGACCACAAGTATTTGGTCCTGCTATATGCTGGTCTATGACTACAATACTTTAAAATCCTCATATCATTTAGGCTTCATCTCCAAAACTGCACCCTCATATTTTAGAGAGAGGCATAAACAATTATGTCTAGTAACAACTTGAATTTAGCAAGGGAATCATGTCCAAACTAGCCCTAGGAGATATGTACTCTGTCAGGAACCAAAGTGAAGTTTTAATAAATGACTGTGTTCAGCTCTGTGAGCCATCTGGCAAAATATCTTCACATACACTGTTTCCCACCCTCCTGTGATTACTTGTGGAGCTCCCACAATGTGCTGAAAGATATGACTGCTATTTTGTTGTCAAATCCATCAGGACATTTCTGCCTAATAGGAACTGATGTGTCAATCTAAAAAAGGCTCTCCTTTCTTATTGCTGGTATCTTTAAACAGAATACAAGAATTTAGACTTAATTTATGAGCCTTTCCTTTCAATAAGTCCCAGTCAGGTATGGGGAGGGTTGGAAAAGTGAATTCTTACTATTCATTTGCTTCTTAAGCAGTTGCTTATGATGGAGTGATGGAAAGATGCTATGGATATGCAGAGTATGCCATATATCATCTAAAATGGTCATGGGATCTACTGTTCTTATAAATAACAACTAAACCAAAAAATTATGAATCTGAATATGGAATGATGCAACATCCCCTACCAAGTCATCAGAAGGCTCTAAACATGAAGAGACATGCATGTTGCAACTGCTTTAGTCATTAATAAATGCAAAAATGTAAGTCACTAATCAGAAATTATTCCCCATTTTGCATGGGTGGTAGGAAGAATTGCTTATGGAAAAGACTGAAAGCACTCTAGCAAATAAATATGTGCAGGCTGGATCAGTGATGACAGAAGAGAGATGCAGTCATCTATAAAGACACAAACATTAAGAAAGAAAGTGAATTAAGCTGATATAAATGGTTAAAAACAAGAGTAATGTGATGGAAATCATTAAAGCAAGTATGAGCTGAACATCAGGGGAAAAACACCATCAGAAAGATCTAATATCCCATTAGAACACTGATTGCATTTTCCCAGAAAATGTTGTAGAGAACATGCTGGAGAGAGCATAACTATGAACATGGTGCTTACAAAAACCATTTCCGATTCTCTGTACTTTTGGCATTCTTTCTCAGTAGTGGGAAACCCCAATCCAACACACACAGCCACTATGTTAAGGGCTGGATTTTGGTCCCCTGATAGAATGGGAAAACCATTTCAGCACATACAAGCAGTTTTTATTTTGCCATAACCACAACTAAAACTTAACACTGTTGAGTTATGGAAAGATTTACAACTCCTGATTTTAAACATTTCATATGCCACTCTTGCTGACATGAATATCAGTGACCAAGCAGGTGTCAGCCACTTTAACTTGACTGAGTTCAATCCTAAATGCCTATGGAGGGGAAGGAATAATTTCTGCTACAGAAAGTTAAAGAGAGCAAGACTAGTGTAATTACTTTAGTCTTTTTGTGCTTTTGCACAAATAGGAGATACAAAAAACCCCACAGAATCATATTGCAAAAAAAAAAGACCAGATGGTATGAACAGACACAGAAATGATGCTGAGACCTAGCTGGAGTGACAAGTGACTTTGATATGGAGGAAAAAATTAGTTCTTACAAGCAGAAGCTGGAAAAGATGCGATAGGAACAAAGACAAATATTATCTCAATATTACTGTTACACAAACTGGAGGTCTTGATTTGCATCTCTTGGAGAAGGTAGATTAGATTTTGGTATAACCTTAACTAAAAGGAACTTTCTCTTAAGATATCTCTTTTAAAGAAACAAAAGGATTATAAAATACTGTGCATGGCTGCTTCCATACTGCCACTTGCTACATCTTTAACTCTGAAGAAAACTCTTCCTTGCACTTAGAACACCTACCCAGCTAGAGTACCTCCACCAGGTAGAATACCTCCAAACTGTCAAATATAAACATGGCAAATAATGAAACTATCTACAAAACCCCTGGAGACCATAGCTAATGTAACTGAAGGCTGCATGCAATGGCATCATCAATCTGCAACTCTCTACAAAAGGACTGCCCTCAATATAAATACAATTTACATGCATAATCTGTAAGGACAAGGAGAAATTGGACAGAAGAGGGCAGAGAAAAGAGTAGCCCTGAATAGGCTACATTTTAGAAAAGTAATTTCTCTGTGTTAACTGTTTGGATTTCACTTAGTTAAAAGTATTCCAAGAAAAAGAAGTCTGTTTCTAAAGTGTTTCTTCAAAGGCCTGCATTTTGATATAACACTAATTTAAGGTAGGATTGTGCTAAGTAAGTTGTTAACAAATAAAAAACTGTGAAAATGTAGAGCAGAATGAGATCTTCTGTACTTAAACCCCATTTTCTTTCTGTATGTCCTTTGCTCTGAAATATCTTCTCAAGTGAACTCTGCATTTGGGACTCTGGCATGGTAACATGGTCTTTCTCCTTCTCTGCAAAGGGGTTTGTGAGAGAAGAATCTGTATAAGGTGCTCATCCTGCAAACCAGAAGGCTTATATTCTCACTGGAAAACACTGTACTTTTAAAAAATGAAAGCAAGTACAGGTTTAGAGAGGAACCATTGCATCACTAGGATTAAATAGAGAGGCATCAATTCTTTCTAAACCTGACTTTAAATTGCCAGAAAAGTCTGAGTTTTCACACAGTGCCCAGGTTATCACTAAATATCTATCAAAGCAACTGGCTGCCCAGGGAAATTAATAAATCAGTTGCTCTAAGCATCACTACAAGCAGGTCAACTCCCCCAGCCATAACTACTTCTGCTGTAAATAACATGGATATGTGTTAAATCAGAGCCAAAAATATTTTCAGAATTCAACTGTGTTTAGGTCATCCTCACTCTATTGATAGACACTGAACTCTGAAACCATAATGATGTAGCTCAGCAACAGTGCATGCTGTTCAACTAATGAGACCCTTTTTCCATGAATAATGAGTATGGACATCAGCTCTGTTGCCAGGTACATAATATAAACACAATTTAACACATGGCTTTTGGTAAAGCAGTGCATCTGCTTGCAGAGGCTGAGGTTTCAAATTATGTGGTCCAACATTTCAGCCCAGGGTGGGAGCAGACTGCTCAAGGAAACAATTTGTTCATATGTTATCAAAATACAATAAATCAGGTTTAGTCTTAGTAAAAAAAAACCAGTGGAGTGGGACCAACAGAAACTGCAGATAGGAAAGTATAAATGAGTTCACTGTTTTATATTCCAATAAATCTTACAACACATGAAGCTGATGAGTTCTAAAATGAGCTGAGACTCTGTGAGACAGGCCTTCTGAGACTCATGAACTGTAAGGGTTATAATGGTCAAGCCTGTGTTTGCTGAGTCCTTGTGCATACCTAGTGCATACACACACCATACCCAAGTGTGAGTTGAAACTGCACGTGCTCAAACAGCCAAAGTAAGAGCTTTATTTTTAAAAGTCTCATTTGTTCTGACTCTATCAGATGGTTTTGAGAAAATTAAACACACCTTCAAGTTTTATCAACTTCCATGACAGAAAGTGTTACCATGGTATTGTTTAAAATCAGGGATCAGTGCTTTAGTATGCCAAGCAGAACTTGCACTGGAGTTTAGTCTTGAGATATGAGAAGGCATGGTTTAATACCCTGTTCTGTCACAGTTCTGCTATTTCCCAGGACTATTACCTCATAACTACATTGAAGACTAGAAGGTGCCAACACACTGTGATGCCTGGGGAATAAAACCCGGCATTTCTACTTACATGCTTTTTAACACGGCAAAATAAAGAACAAAAGGATCTCTCCCAGTGTCACAGGAATTACTGAAATACAAGGAGCTACTAGAAAGACTGATGTTACCACTTTAACTGCCAATTTCATCAATCAGACTAAGTACAACCAAGATCTCTCCCAGAGTCATTACTGCTACAGAATGGCAGTACTCAAGGGCCTGGGTGACATTTTGATCTCTGCTTAGAATGATTTGACTCCAAAAAGAGTTGAAAACGTTCCAGACTGGACTGGCAGCAGTGATTATCACTAATGTTGCTTGCCATCAGCCGTGTATTTAGCTTTTTTAAAATAGCCTCATCTCTGCCACAGTCTACTGCAGGTGTCTGAAATCTGGCAGGACAATCATGTTAGTACCAAGCCAGTGGTCTATTATGAGTCTCATTTAAATTTATCTTAACTTCCTAAGTTATAAGACATTAGAAGAAAGCAGTTAGCACATATTCAGTGGGAGCTTCTGCATTCTTCTTGCTTATACCCTCCAAAGATTCTTTGCTCAACAAGTACAGGTCTCAGTACTCCAGTGAGCAAGCACCATCCCCTTGCCATGGATCTGTGTGATGATATGGGGCTGACGGCGAGAAGCCTCTACCTGTGTGAGCGGCTGTTCTGCTTTCTGGCACCCAGGCAAGGAAACAGAGAATGACAAATGAAGAGGAGGCAGAAGCCAGAGAGAAAAGGGCAGATGGAAAAGATGCTAAGACAGAAGTCATAAAGTGGATGGAGATATATCCTGACCATCACTGCCCTGAAGAGATTTGGATAGGTGGTTAGGAAAAGAAGAATGGAACTGAGAATGAGCGGTACAGGCTGAACAAGGAGCCTCTGGTAGGAAGTGGGAGCAATTAAAAGCTAAAACTGAGCATGCAGAAGAGAAGACAATTCAGTAAGCAAATGGGACAGAAGACCAGCCAATTCCTTAAAAGAATCCATGAGAAAGAGCGTCCAGAGCACTGTGGATAGAGGCTCCAGTGTCCATATTGGTAGGCATTTATACAACAGTAGCTCAAATAATGTCCATCTATCTTTTCCAAAACTGTAGATGTTACAAACCTTAAAATCTTTATTCAAAGAATGCCAGAGATAGTAAGAGCTAGCAATTAAGAACATTTTAAAGGCTACAAGATCAACCTAGTGAAAGTGTTAAGAAACATCAAAATTAAGGCTACAGAGGTTTCACTTAAGTCAGCTATTTGATACATGCAGGTTACGATCTCATTTTTAGTTATATTATTATATAATATTCCTTTCATAAACTCTCATAACCCAGAGCACAGAATGACACTTTTCTGAGGATAGTAACACAACAGGAAACTGACAGCTGTAGGCTCCCTGATTCACTTGATGCAGAACTTGGAATGTGGCAACTGAGTAAGCCAGGGACTGCAGTAAGAGGAGTAAGAGTGGTACTGTGCAAGCTGATGAATGCTGCTCTAGAGAACTGGATTGTATTCCTGTTTTTGTCACCAAGTTTTTTTGCAATACAATGAAAACCCAGTAAATTCGAACTAAACAGTGTATGCCAGTTGATGATTCTCACTCTGCATCTCTGAAAACCTGGTATCCTGAATTCAAGTTCAAAGAGCTAGAGCTGCAGCAGCTGTGATTTGGACATGAAAAGAGTTGCAATACTGCATAAACCAACGTTTACTGAAAAACAACAAAAAATTAATACAAAAAGCCCACTTAGTCTTCTGAGTTTTCCAAGTTTTCCCTATAAAACATGAAGTCTGCTACTCACTAGACTGCTATGAAGTTAAATCAATGCTTGTAAAGCACTTGTATGCTACTAAATCAACATTCACAGGTAAGTCTGCGGGGGAACTGATAATCTTTTCTTCAGAAAAGGTTTGAATAGCATGCAATAAAAGGTCTGCAGAACCTAAACAGTCATTCTTTAAAAATCAACAGAAAGCAAAGGAAGGACAGAGGAACTTCTAGTGAGTGCCATCACCTTGTACAATGATTTAAGCATGCACTGGCAGAAAAAATGCACAGTATTTAATCTTTGGATAAAGGATTGTGTAAGGGCATGTATGAAGCTCATGCCAATCAATTTAATTACAGTGTTTCTTAAATTTTAAGAGTTTGAACTTACCATCATACTTTGCTAAGACTGCCTGGACATCTGCATATGCCTGCAGTTCCAACAAAGCCTCTAGCAGGTTTTCGTGGATGTTGAACATGCTGAGCAGGGGAAACTCCTTCATCAACTACAATCAATAATATATGAAAGGGTAAGATTATTAAAATGGAGAAGGGTTTCTTGTTCAAAATGCACTGAAATAGCCAGCATCAAGTTAAAACTCCTCAGTTCCCCTTGCTCTTAGTTCTTTCCCAGAGTTCACTATTATTTCAGAAATTTCTGAGCTCATATGGATACTAGGTCAGGTTCTTGTCAAGACATGCTTGTATAGGATGTATATAGTCAAATCCAACAACCCAGCTATCTGAACACATAACTCTCCTTCAATGAACAGGCTTCTTCAAAGTGAGAAAGAGTTATTGTTCTGGGAAAGAATCTTCAGCAGTGTAGCACCAGTGTATCAGTAGTAAGTAATCCAGCATCTCTCTAGTATATTAGTGGAAAAACCAGAAAATACATTGGAAAACCACAAAAACATCAAATGAGAGAAGCTTACATATATGCAATCATATTATCAATGTGATACCATGATTTGTAATTGTAAATACTTTAGAACACAATTGCAATTGTGGCCAATATAAAAAATAAGAAAAAGAGAAAGAAAAGAAAAGGCAGCAACAATAGGAAAGGTAAAGCTTATGCAAATCAAACACCACAACTAAGGAATCCATCTTGTATGACAACTGAATGAAACATAGAGTTAAAATAATCTAATCTTTTCACATGTAAGTGCCTTTAGTTTATGAACTAAGCCTTTGAGAGATACAGGGATTTGTTTTTAGATATCCTCAGTTTCAATATCTGCATAGATTCAAATAACTGAAGCTGATACTCCATTGTATCTCTTTTTTTATGTCACACTTATAAGAAGTGTCCATGTTTTTTACTGCAGAATTTATTAAGTCAGAGTGATTCTCTAAAGAACTGAAGTGTTAAAAGGTCCTTGCTTCCTTCTGTCCCCTTTATGGTTGTTTTAACTGCCTACATTATGTAGATTCAGCACAAAAAAGGTCCCCAACAGTGAAGAACTGGGGTAGTTGATATTACCACTCTTTTTCAGGAACTTGCAGGGAAACACTAAAACTTACAATCTCTCTGATAGGGTTTATGAGAACAGAAATACTATAACATGACAAGTAAAGAATATGATTCAAGGTCAGTCTTGCTCTATTTGAAAATAATAAGCCAGACCTGAAAACTCTGACACTTAATAAACCTACCTTTCACAATGTTAACAGCAAAACTGATGAGAACAGCAAATCTTGATCTCACAAACAGATAAGATAAACAAAAGTAAAAAGGATTGAAACAAGAGGGATGGATATTCACCAAGAACTTCAGAAAATGAGAAACAGGTAATGCACTGGAGCTTCTTCACTCTGTTAAGAGACCTTAACAGAGAAGCAAAGCACAGAGAATTTCTTTTTTGTGAAATGGTCTGGCATAAGCTAATGGAGTAACTATTCTGACCTTAAGACTCTAAACTTGTCTGTCTGGAATAGCATTGATTTTGCTGCAGTTTGAGGATTGTTAGAAGATGGAAGGCAAGGACAGCAGTGTTTTGTTTAACTGATTATATAAATTTCTGGTGAGAATCAGGATCGTTGAGAGAGCAGCTGAAAGAGGTCACTGAACTTTTCATGTTAATGGCATGGGGATGGCCATAAACTCCCAGTCTGGTAGGAGCTGAACCTGTGAAAAAGAACACAAACAAAACTGCATAGTTTTCAGGCTTTTCTCCCCCATTAAAAAAAAAAAAAGACCACAGATCTTGATGCTCATCTAGGTTAAGTGTAAGGGTTTGAGAATAAAATAAAAAGTTTAAGTCATTGTTCGTGAAGAAAAGTAAGTGCAGGTGGAAATTCACACAGTTGGATTCATTAGTTAAAGATCCATCACTGAGTCTACTTCTCTTCATTCTTGTCCTTACTCACTATTGGATTTTTAACAGAGGAAGCTACTATTTGGCAGGAAAGAGCATGACAGAATCTGGCTCTACATAAATGTGATTTAAAGTTCAGAATGAACATCTTGCGCAGAAACCCCTCTAAGGGATTAAGAAAGATTATCCCTGCTCATTGAGAATGAATAACGGCTGGCAAAATAACATTCCCTCCATCAGTGAAGAAAAGGGAAGAGCTGCAACTAGTTATGGATGTACTCTGGCCAGTGAAAGCTCTTACTCTGGTTCTCCGCCTCTCACTGACATCACTCACTGATTATTTTTTCTGCTATTTTAATTAGGTTCTGTCAGAGTGATAAACCCTGTCTCAGACAGCAAAGGAATAAAGGTCACTGTCTGGACTGCCAGGCCTCCAAACTGACAAGTGTTAATAAAGGTTTCATCTGGGAAAGGTCAAGTGTTAAGAAGTCCAACCCAGTAATACTGAACTCAGTAAATACTGTAGCCTCAAAAATAAAACACCTCTAAGTGACCACTCAGCTATTTGAACACTGACTGTGCATAAATGATAGCATGTTTGCTATTAAAAAAAAGAAAAAGAAGACATGAACTCATTTCTCTGTCTTATCAGGATGTAGAGTATCTAGTTTTTGCTGCTGAAAATAATTTCCAGTCACAGTAAAAATTTGTTTATTTAGTAACTTGCCAGAAAGTAAAACCACTTGGATGGAAGAATATTATGACAGGTCATCTTTCAGGTCTCGTAGTGAAAGCAAACATAGGGGAAGAAAAAAACAGCCACACAGGTCTGGTGACTGGTCAGGGCAGGCCACATACTGGGTCATGCTGAGGAGCAATGGGGAGCAGACTGAGCTTGCTCCCCTCCCTAGCAGATGGAGCAGGAGCTGGCTCATACTCCACAGAGAGATGTAAAGATGGGCACATTATCCCCGAACACAAGACGAAAAACACACCCTTGAGTTCCCCAGATTCGTACAGCACTGAGCTCTAATCTGGCCTCCAGTTTAAGAGGCACAGACATCCCTTTGCACCCAAAGATTTATTTTCTGCAAAGTTACAGACCAATATTTGCCAAATCATTTGGCTTATAAATTTTAATTATTTTTACTTCTTTACCGTAACCTGAGAAATACTTTCATTTGTGTAGCAAGCACTGCACTTGAAGACAAGATGAAGGCTCTGCTATCATCTTTCTCCACACCTTCAGACCTCAAGAGACAGCCATCAAATTCAGCACTCAAGATTTCTTGAGCCATAGAGCCATTACAGCATTTTACATATACACTACTTAGGTCTAAAAATGCCATTGTAAAATTCCAGTTAGTTGGTTTCTTGCCTGGCATTAAAGAAAAGTGTTTCATTGAGCTAAACTCATTTTCACACCGTGTGAAAACAGACACCACACGGCTATAAATGTATTCCCTCCTTACAACAAGAGGATCTTCAAATGGCTGTTGAACGTATCATGCCAAATCTATGTTCACAAGGATTTTACTCTGAACTTGTATTATCAAAATACTTTCTAGCGATCAAAGTCAGACTTGGAGCTGGGTTAGTACATATTCTGTTCCAATTTTTCTGTGTGTTTGGGGGGAAATAGGTACAGGTGTAGAAAGTGGAGCTGCTTTTCTTTGAAAGATTCATTAGGTATACTGCAAATGTACAGAAAAGGTAGCTTTTGCAGATAATACAGTTTTAATTTTTTAGATAAATAATATTTTGGGAGTATAAGTTTGCAGATAAATTCTGGAAGTAAGTCTGACACAGGTATCTGAGCACTAGTCCCAGAAGCACCCTATTCCCAGACTCTTTTCAATTCACATTGTAGGGTGTAGGTTCAATGATTTTGTGATAGATATGAAAAAATTATGATCACAAAAAATGCCTTATGGTACAAGGAAATTCACATCTGATTTGTTGGATGAGGAACAAGTTTTATTTCCCAAAGGACATTTATTGAAGAAGATTCTCTTCCGCGAGAATATTTCAGTTATCAGCATTTTCATTTAGAACTAATTTTTTAAAACATTTTCAAGGAATGTAGCTTTAATATCTGCATCTATTATTCTCCCTGGGACAACATTAACATCATGAATCAATTAGCCAAGAAACATTATTTGTGTAGAAACCCACTATAACCTGCAGCTTATGCCTACAACTAGACCCCAAGACTCAAGGGAATACAAAGGTGGACAAATGAATGATGTTAAATACAACCTGATGTTGACACATTTATTCTCCATTTGCGTTATGGTTGCATGCATGGTCACAAATGTTATGGGCAGAACATGCAATCGTTCATTGCTTGTGCTCCTACTTCTCCACAAACAAGCAATAACATTTTCAGAACAATTATTCAACTGAATGCCTTCATAAATAGGAAGTATGAATTTATTTCAAAATGAAGAAACAACAAGCAAACAAGGGAAATTCAATGCAAACAGTGAATCTGTTACAACCTTAATTCCTAGTGCATGTGTTCCTGCAGTGGGTATCTGAAATGGAAAACTCTGTCTCCTAAAAAAGGAATGACCGAGGCTGCCATCTTTCAGGTGCAACTGTCACCAAAACTGAAGGCCCAAGCACACTGTAGGGACAGCACTGGCATTTTCACAAGTGCTTCGCATAAACTGCTTTCTGGTATATGGCCCGTAATCTGTTAACTGAAGAAGGTAGGAAAGGTAAAACTCCAAGCCATTTCTGAGTAGTAAAACAGAAGCCTCCATTTCTGTGGACTTCATTGTCTGCAGATGACCTTTCAGATGTCTAAGCTCTGACTGAAGCTCACCCTGGGCTTGAGGCATTTGCAACATGTCACTCCATGCTGACCTTCTGATGTCTAATTAGATACACTAATTCTTAAGTTGCTCTCCTGGCCAACTCACCTGGCAAGGACGGAGGGGCAGAAACACTTGTCAGCAGACTGAAGTTAGCATACAAAAAGGCTCTGTAAGCAAAGTCAGATGCTTAAGAATTAGTCTAATTCCTGGTCCTAAAAGTGAAACTAATTCCACCACTGTGTCATTGTGAGTGGGATTCATGTGATGTAAACACTGTCACAGCTCTTGGAGTTGGAAAATTATCTAAAATACACTGGACCTACCTGAATTAAAGTTCTGCTTAATTATAGCAAAAGTAGGATTCTGTCAATTCATTAATTTCTTTAAGTGCTGCATTCCTTTTGGTAAATAATCACTGTTTTGTTTGGAAGCAGCTCCACAGTTACTCTTTTACAGCTCAAAGGGGATAGGAGCTAAGAAACCAAATCTGTCAGATCCTGCTGTTTTGAAGCTTTGAAAATAGCAGTAGGATCCTTGTATTTTCCTCATATGTGGAATTCAGGAAATTTGACAACTTCAGAGTGTCAGAAAAGAGACCCAAATTCAGTTTACACTAACTGTAGGATGGCATGGGCTTATAATTTGCCAACGTTCCATTTTAAATTTGAATTTAGACCTAGTTCAGCGTAATACTCAAAGATAATATGACTTCTCTTCAATGTAGAATTAATAATCAGTAAATGATGTGAAAAATATCTTACTAAATATGCAAACTCTAAGGAAATATGTTATAACATGCAGCCTTTATGTTCTCTTAATTGGAGGATTAAAGTCTTTAGAATATGACTTAAGCTCTTTAAGGAATATAATTACGAAATGCTGTTATTTGGACTATGCTGTAAAAATGCATGTTTTTCAGGAATAAAGAGAATTTTAAAGGCATATGTAACATGAACTGAGAAGAGCACAAGTTGTTCCAGATTTTATACTCACTACCAAACAATCACATTATATAAAACTAGTAACAGTGCTAAATTATAATAATGTTTATTACATCACATACTAGTAGCTCTATAAAGCATGAAAATAAAGTCATTACTTGTAGTCCTGCTCCTTTATTTGCATCACAGATTCACAGAATGGTTTGGGTTAGAAAGGACCTTACAGATAGAGCTTCCACTTGCTTTGTCCACTAGCATACCTTTTGTCTGTCACCCTCCTCTCTCATAAACATACATTGCCCTTCAATTAAAGCTTGTTCCACAGACCAAATGTTCTCCAGAACAATCCCAAGAAGCTCCAATTAATTTGAAAATTCATTTTCTTGCATGGTACATTTTCACCTGGATACTCCAGTGACCCAGTTAAGAAAAATGAATGTGTTGGCCTGCTCCTGAATTCAGTGGTGCAGTCACTCATCCAGTTGCCCACAAAGCACAAAGTGAAGTGCCTTTGCATATCCTTCACATACTCTCTGTTTTCAATCAATGAAAAACACAAAACGCAAACCTAGCACATTCCTGTTTTCATCCATTGTAATGGTGAGGGAATCTGAAAAGAGCAGATGGAAAGCAGGTGGCACAAAAGGCTACCTTTACTCATCACCACTACTGGCTTGCAACACTGTCCACAAGGAAGGTTCAACATGAAGGGATACTAAAGATTACTCATAGCCACCATTATGGCCTTTCGCCTCTGCACATACCAAATTCTCCAACATCATTTACAACAAACTACTTTAAATCCTCCTAACGTAATCAGCACAACAAATAAAACAACGAGCACTGTAGACTTTCTCCTCAGGGACAGTAAAAGCAACCTAGTTCCCTCACAGACCACATCATGCTCTGTATAAACAATAATAAAACTGGAATAATTCTGTTGACTACACTGGAGTTATTCCAACAACACACTAATCAAAATGAGATCACAAGTCAACTCAATATATACAAATAGTGACAGCTGCTGGTTTCTATAGCAAAATATAGTAAATAATTATCATCAGAAATATATGCAAAAGCAACACCTATGTATGATTCCATTACATGTTTCCATGGAAACTACAGGTTCATAATTCTTATTAATTCAACTCAATTGAATCAATTACATCCAAGTAGCAAAGCCAGCAAAAAAATACTGTCTCAAAATCAGCCACAGAAGCAACAGAACTTCCTACCCAATTTTTTAAAATTAAAGAACCCTTGATTTTCAAATAGTTTTTAAAATCAGTTAAAAAACCCCCCCTGGTTGTAAATACCTTCAGAATAATATTAAGAAATACGATTTTCCTATCAGCAGTGTATATAACCATAAAATCAAACTCTTATTTAAGTCACCAACAACTCATTTCCCTTCCATTAAGGTGCTTTAAGTAGGATCTCAGTCTTTTCTTACATAAAATTCAAGCAAGACAATCTAATCCATCAGTAATGTCCTCAAGATGGCCTCATATATGCAATGAATTAAACACTCTCAAATACTTTATTTTTTCAAAGTGGCAAAGACTCACTACATCCCAATCATATTTCCCAGATGGTGTCATGAACCTCTTAACACTTCATTTCCATCATGTTCCATGTCTTGAGAAACCTGTTTTCAATCTTTCAAACACAAACAGGGCCTCCGCCCTCTGTTCCCTGATGTTAGACTCAGCAGTCCCTAGCCAACATATTCTTCATATTCTTTTTAGGATGAATAAATTCATCTCCTTCCTCATCAATCACAAAGAAACCTTCAATGACAGATTCATGTTCTTCAAACCTCTCCATAAGTGTACTATTTATGTCTTCTATGAAGAAATGGAGGATATGCCTTCATCAGAAATAAGTAGCTCCAATCCAGTCTAAGAAAAGGATCTGCAAAGCTGACTTGACCCTAATCTTGCTCCCAGTGTACTGGAGCTGTGACCTAGAGTTACTGCTGTTTTTATATTTCATCCAGAGACTTCCTAATTCTCAGCCCTGCTTGCTTAAAATGAAGAGCTCTAGAGGCATCTAAATTCAGTTCTGAGGATTTGGCTCCGTGTCTGTATGTGGATAAACACAGAATGCATTGATCTGAGATGAAACTCTCTAAGACGAAATTCTATCTTTATATCTCCTTTGTCTTGCATCCAGTCCTTCCACTTTAACAAAACATTCCTGTTGAAGAGTGTTTTCTGTCCTTCAAATGTCCAATAACTGATGACTTTGGGTCTCTCTGTTATTGCTGCCTCTCAAGATCTACTTCGTACTTAATTCCAACAATTTTCTATTTTGTTTATAAATTTCACATAATTTTATCTTTAGTGACAAAATAAGTAATTCACTAATCAAAGCTCTGCTTCTCACTTTGCATAAGAAATCTAGGACTAGACAGACCACCCAAGTCCCCAAACCAAGTGTTCTGCATACACAACTATCCATACATATTGACACAAGCAGAAGAAGGCTTCACAGAGTATCTGTTTCCCATAGCTCTACCTACAAATCACAAAACACATTCAGCAGCCCATAGTAAGCTCCAGAAGTTGCCATAATTATGATGTGTGATATTTGAATGGGAGATTCAATATTTTAACTTTCTTTTGTATTAATGCCAGAACTTAGAATTCCAATGTTTGTCCCAAGAACATTTCAGTATTTGTCCCACAGTACTTGTGTAACAAAATTCATGAAGAATCAGCAGAGCTGGCTGGACTGAAAACAGTGTTTTTAAAATCAACGTTTTCCCAGCTGACCAGAAGACTGCTAAACCAGGTCTTCCTTCCTCATCCCTCTTTCTCACACTCCTAGCTGTACAACGGCTGCTTTTTTGACAAGTTCTTTTTCAACACCTCTGTCAGGGATTTTAGTGATTCTGGAGACTTAGAGCTGTGTGCCTGAAGAGCCCCAGCAAGAGTCAGGAAACAAAGTTACTCACCACTTGCCATCTGGTAGATATTTAGGATTAGAACCTGCATTATTATGGTGAATTCTGCTCAATGTTTTCAAAAAATACTCATGAGTGCTCCGGTTCCAGGAGAAGATGTTGAGTACTGGATTCCAAGCTGGCAAACACACTTGCCCTACCGCCATTGATGCAAGTGCCTCAGCTTCAGAGAAAGTTGCTTTCCTTTTTATATTAAAATTCCCACCGACTTGCAACAAGAATTTCCCTTTTCACTAGGCAGGTTTCTGAACCATTCATCTGAGCTGCCTAAAGCACACTTTACAGGTGCTTCATTCTGGTCTGGGATTTCATTTTGTGCATTTAAAATTTAACACTTGCATCTTAATTTGCAGAACTATGTATCTTGCTGGATTCATCTCTTCCTGGTTTTTGTGGGAGCTGGAATATGAAGTGTAAGAAACACAAAAAACTGAGAGGTAGTTTTACCATCATCTGCCCAGAGCTGTAGGTCTCCATTCCTCCTTCTGTCACAGACTTGCTACCTCAAGCGATGTAAGTCACCCCTTCAAAGAACCGTGTTCCTAATCTGCATCCTGGGAATATCACTCAAAGAAATGCTAGGCATTCACAGCTACGTCTAAACTTGAGCATTTTACATATGTGCAATATGTCCATTGCCTAATGTGAACAGCTGCCCCTTCTGCCATCTCCGAAACAGCTACTGTTCAGTGTTTCAAGTCCGCAGCTTTGTAGCTTACTGATTTATAACTACCATTGGTAGCTCCCCTGCCTACAAAGCCAGAATACAGTCAGCCCCCATGTCAGAGAGGGTTCAGTTCATTACAGATTCATTACTTGGGGTTTGAATTTTCAATCATAGGTTTTGCATGAATAAATAACACTGTTCTCATATCTGAATAGTGTGATGCAAGCAATGCACAGAGCCAAACTGCAGCTTTGAAGGAGAAAACAGAATAGAAGGCCTGCTTATGAAGTTAGCAGCATTCACCACATGGTTCAGAAAAGAAATGTTACTAACTTCGTGATCAAATAATTAAAGACTGTACTTCACTGCACATGTACCAGGATGGGAAATTCAGTCTGCACGGTTAACTATCCATCCAGTATTTGGTGTTGCTTTCATAACCTTATAAATAAATGATCACTTAAGTTAGTCTTTATGTACATTATACATACAAAAGAACTATCAGCAGTGCTGAACGAAGCAGCCATTCCTGCAGGAATGGCTGCTAACTTGCAAGAAAGTGTATCATTTCTATACTACTACGTAAATATTGCATATAAAAGAAATCCAAACTCACATCTCTCATCATTTTCACTGCTTCCCTGGTCCTTCCCAGCTTCCTTGCACACATTGCCAGCCTTCTTTTAATATATACTAACACATTGGTGTCCCTTCCTGTATAAGAGGAAAAAGAAACAGAATTAAGATAAAAAAGATAGAACAAAGGTTCATTTAGTATTCCAACCCAAAAGGAAACACAATTTTCTTTCAATTTTTTTCTTACTTGCTACTCTCAATGTTTTTACAATAATTTTAATAAAAAGTTACCGAATTCTGAAGATTTATATGTGTCATAACAGCACTGAAATCAGTGGAATTAATCCAGATATATTATAAATAAGTACTCTTGGGTTGGCCTTGCACTGGTGAAATATAAGCAGATCTGAAGGTACAGTTATCATGTACGTGCTTGTCAACAAGAAGTATTACAGGAAATCCTCATCCTCTAATAATCTTTTTCTTTATGATTAGAAGAAAAGTATACCCTGAACTTTCTGTTTACAGCCTTTACTCATTACCCAATTATCATCATCAGATTCCTCACACCACTAATTACGGATGGCAAATTAACATGTTTCAGATATGACAGTCCTGTGTGCTGGAAGATTCCCTAACAGCAAAAATGACACAAACTGAAGAGCGGTGATAATTATTCTCTTGGAGAATTCTTACTCCTTCCATTTCTCATTTGCTTCAAATGCAAACTCTTAAAATGTTTCTGGACCAACAGGAAATGAGCGGACAGATAATCATCTATAAAATTACTGAATCATGAAAACGTAAGNGGTCTGCCTTTAAGACAGCCACATGCACTGCAACAGTAAGACACCTGCTGCAAATTATCTTTGTGTATAGCATGTGGTCTGTAAAGATTTTAGCCTGTTCCTAACATTTTCAAGCCTTTCATAATAAGAACAACATGTGTGCTGAAGACATTCCAAGTATCTACGAATTGTTTTAAAGCTGTGATTAAAATTTTCAAATAGATTAAGCAGCAGATTAAAAGGACTTACTTTAGAGGAAAAAAAATAAATAAGGGAGGCAAGAATTTCTTTGGCTGTATTCTATATTACCTAATTCATTATCTCTTTATTGACTCCTATATATTTAATACACAATTTATTAGTTACATCTGTTTCAACATGTTTATGTAGTGTGCTATGAGGTATACATTTCAGGTTAAGCTTCTTTTCAGGATTTTGAGCAGGAATGGTCAAAAGGCATTTACGCACTATGAAATCAAGATAATCTTTCAGGCCAAAATTCTCTGAGGTCACTAATGACTTGGGATGCCTAACATGAGCAACCTCAAAAATAAGACTGCCCTTGCTTTCTATAAACTAACACCTTTTGAAAGAGGGCAAGTTGGGTACTCAAAGTGATTATTTACTCTTCAAAATTTATGGTCTAACAAAATATTATATGAAGGAGGTGGAACACATGACTGAACAGAAACATAGAACAATATGTCGTTGTTCAAGAGATCACAGTGTATTTCACCTTTAAAAGATGAAATGCCCACTTTTCATCCCAGAATCAACCCTGAAGACCAGAAATGGACTACAAGACTTCTCAGAACCATGGAGCTGCAACACATCTGTCCACAGTCCCTCCTCTTCACCTCTGTAAACCATGCAGAAGTCCAGCATATAATCAAAAGAATTCTACGTGAAGCCCCTGTGTACAAGGCAACATCTGAGGCTGGAGCTTCTCTAATTTCTGTGGGTGCACACTGACATTTTCAAGGGGAGACGGGGTGGTACACAGACGTGGGATGATCTAGCCCCTCCTGAAGCCCCTCCTGAAGACAGGGTCAGAGCTGGCAGTCACTTTTCAGCCTCCCTGCTCTGTGACAATGCACTCAGTTTTGTGATTCAATGGGTTACTTCCTCTGCTGCAGTACTGAAGGTTCAGGGTGTCAAATATGATGATGACAGTAGCCATCTAGCACACACAGGTTACAGAAATACTGTATTTGTATCAGATTTGTACCTGCACAAACTTTCCCAGGTTACCTTGAACAAAAACACAGTGACACTGCTTACTAACTACTTACTGTGTACTTTTCATAGAATTCCTGCACTCAGGATGGATTGAGTGCACAAATTAAGGTTTCACAGACAACCATAAGCCTGCTAGAACCCAAAAACTGCTTCAAGGGCTCAGCTGCTCTATATTTTTACTTTCAGCAAAAATGAACAAATCATCCTAAATATAATTTTACAACCAACAAATGTTTAAAATACTACCCCCAAGCTTTATGAAACCTCAGGTTTTCAGGTATAGACGTGCAGACACTTTTTAAACCAGGGATCACAGACAATTTTACTATGTACAATTTTTATCAGTAATCTTCAAATTATGTAAGATAGCCAGAAGCTGTGAATTCAGGTCCTGAGAAACCTGAAGATGACCAAAAGTATGCTAGTGCTTGTATTTATGTAATTAATTGGTGTTATTTTTGCCTAAGGTAGCCATTGTAGTCTAGAAATAACCTTGACTGTTTGCTTTATTATCTTTTTGGTCATTTACTGCCAGAGAAGGTATTTTCTTAGATTTAAGGAGTATTTAATAAATACCACAGCAGATAAATCTGCTTATTCAAAATTTTTTAAAAAGTAATGAAAATCTAGACTTTCAATTAAAGCACTTTATTATTCCAGTTGTTAATTTTTATGTTTCTGTGACCTTTCTTAATAAATGCAACTAACTTCAAATGTCCCACTGGCTAATGGGTCTCATGAACTTTCACGCAGAACAACGCAGTGTAAGCATTTACCCCCACAGCTGATGGAAAAAAGCTGGCAAAGTATCACTTCACTCCTGTATCCACCATTCTTTACTGCCTTTTCACAACATGAGCCTGGGTTTGCAAAATGACTAAAGGCAATTTCCTTAAATGGTGTCCAGCTTTTTCTGAATATCAGATCTCTTTGGCTCTGATACCTTTTCTATCCTGTTAGAGTACATGGTACAGTATTTTCTGCCATGACAAAGTAAAGGCATGTCTGCAATCTGAATATAGATAGCTCAGCAACAGAATCAAGCAAAAACACTAACACAGAATAGTCTGGCTCTAGGGCCATATTCCAGCCAATGTCAAACACTAAGTGCATAGTTCTTAGGGGGAAAACAAAAAAACCAAACCCCCACATCCAAAGAACTTCTTGGAACTTCTCTCCCTCCTGAGAAACTTACTGTGTTGGGCTTCATATTGGGCACCATGGTGCTGTAGCTGCTGACTGCGCCTGTAACAGCCCTCTCCAGCTTTCAGAGCCTGCTTGAACAGCTTCTCTGCTTCTACAATTGTTGTCGCTTCCTCTTCAGCTAAGAGAATATAAGCAGTAGCACACCTGCAAAAATATCAAGAGGAAAAACCATGAGAAAGGTACATGAAGTAGAAACTGTATGAAGACATGCAGACTGGCAAGGATGTACTAAATACAGAGGCAAGGAAATTTTGTCCATGTACCTTTCTGATGAACTATTCTGATGAATGAATATTCTGTCAACAAAACCAGGACTCTCATCTTTAGATACTATACCACTTGGCCCTTGAGTACATCTACTGACAACTGTCCCAGAAAGTAAAGCACTGTCTCACTAAGCCTACATCTCTACAACTCCTGGAAATCAAGACTAGTTTTATGCACTATTGTTTTAATATAAACTGTCTCCCTTACTGTAATGGTATAAAAAGAATCAACAGAACTGTGACAATTGCCATATAAAAGGAACGGATTACAAATGTAGTTGTAGAGATAAAAGAACAATAACAACAAAGAAAACCCAACCCAGACCAAGCAGAAACCAAAACAGCAACGTGCAGCAGAGCTGCACTAGAAGTGTTTCCAGTAGGTTGAGGGAGGTGATCCTTCCCCTCTAGCCAGCCCTGATGAGGCCACACGTGGGTGTGCTGTGTCCAGTTCTGCGTTCCCCAGTACAAGAGGCACACGGACATACTGCAGAGAGTCCAATGCAGGGCCACAAAGGTGATTAGGGACTGGGGCATCTCACATATGAGAAAAGGCTCAGAGAGCTGGAACTGCTCATTCTGGAGAAGAGAAGGCTTTGGGGGGAATTTGTCACAGTTTGTAAATACCTTAAGTGAGGGGGCAAAGAGGACAGTGCCAGGCTCTTTTTAGTGGTTCCCAGTGACAGGACCAGAGGCACAAAATGAGACACAGGAGGTTCCCCCTGAACCTCAGAAACACTTTTTTTACTGTAAAGGTGACTGAGCACTGGCACAAGCTGTCCAAGGGAGTTGTCAAGTCTCCCTCCTTGGAGATAATCAAAAGCCTGCTGGACATGGTCCTGTGCAATGCATTGTAGGTGGCCCTGTTTGAAGGGAGGGGTTGGATACTGACCTCCAGAGATCCCTGCTAACCTCAACCATTCTGTAATTCTGTGAAGTGTGAGTAGGACAGGCTAATAGCTCACTTCACCCTTTTATGCTGCATGGTCTCTCAGTTAAATCACTACACAAGAAGAAACAATTCTTTCTCTTCTTCTGATGAAACACATGAAGGACAATCTGTAAAGCACCAGTGTATGGAATTCTAAAATGCAACAATCTCAGNAATTTTTTAAAAAGTAATGAAAATCTAGACTTTCAATTAAAGCACTTTATTATTCCAGTTGTTAATTTTTATGTTTCTGTGACCTTTCTTAATAAATGCAACTAACTTCAAATGTCCCACTGGCTAATGGGTCTCATGAACTTTCACGCAGAACAACGCAGTGTAAGCATTTACCCCCACAGCTGATGGAAAAAAGCTGGCAAAGTATCACTTCACTCCTGTATCCACCATTCTTTACTGCCTTTTCACAACATGAGCCTGGGTTTGCAAAATGACTAAAGGCAATTTCCTTAAATGGTGTCCAGCTTTTTCTGAATATCAGATCTCTTTGGCTCTGATACCTTTTCTATCCTGTTAGAGTACATGGTACAGTATTTTCTGCCATGACAAAGTAAAGGCATGTCTGCAATCTGAATATAGATAGCTCAGCAACAGAATCAAGCAAAAACACTAACACAGAATAGTCTGGCTCTAGGGCCATATTCCAGCCAATGTCAAACACTAAGTGCATAGTTCTTAGGGGGAAAACAAAAAAACCAAACCCCCACATCCAAAGAACTTCTTGGAACTTCTCTCCCTCCTGAGAAACTTACTGTGTTGGGCTTCATATTGGGCACCATGGTGCTGTAGCTGCTGACTGCGCCTGTAACAGCCCTCTCCAGCTTTCAGAGCCTGCTTGAACAGCTTCTCTGCTTCTACAATTGTTGTCGCTTCCTCTTCAGCTAAGAGAATATAAGCAGTAGCACACCTGCAAAAATATCAAGAGGAAAAACCATGAGAAAGGTACATGAAGTAGAAACTGTATGAAGACATGCAGACTGGCAAGGATGTACTAAATACAGAGGCAAGGAAATTTTGTCCATGTACCTTTCTGATGAACTATTCTGATGAATGAATATTCTGTCAACAAAACCAGGACTCTCATCTTTAGATACTATACCACTTGGCCCTTGAGTACATCTACTGACAACTGTCCCAGAAAGTAAAGCACTGTCTCACTAAGCCTACATCTCTACAACTCCTGGAAATCAAGACTAGTTTTATGCACTATTGTTTTAATATAAACTGTCTCCCTTACTGTAATGGTATAAAAAGAATCAACAGAACTGTGACAATTGCCATATAAAAGGAACGGATTACAAATGTAGTTGTAGAGATAAAAGAACAATAACAACAAAGAAAACCCAACCCAGACCAAGCAGAAACCAAAACAGCAACGTGCAGCAGAGCTGCACTAGAAGTGTTTCCAGTAGGTTGAGGGAGGTGATCCTTCCCCTCTAGCCAGCCCTGATGAGGCCACACGTGGGTGTGCTGTGTCCAGTTCTGCGTTCCCCAGTACAAGAGGCACACGGACATACTGCAGAGAGTCCAATGCAGGGCCACAAAGGTGATTAGGGACTGGGGCATCTCACATATGAGAAAAGGCTCAGAGAGCTGGAACTGCTCATTCTGGAGAAGAGAAGGCTTTGGGGGGAATTTGTCACAGTTTGTAAATACCTTAAGTGAGGGGGCAAAGAGGACAGTGCCAGGCTCTTTTTAGTGGTTCCCAGTGACAGGACCAGAGGCACAAAATGAGACACAGGAGGTTCCCCCTGAACCTCAGAAACACTTTTTTTACTGTAAAGGTGACTGAGCACTGGCACAAGCTGTCCAAGGGAGTTGTCAAGTCTCCCTCCTTGGAGATAATCAAAAGCCTGCTGGACATGGTCCTGTGCAATGCATTGTAGGTGGCCCTGTTTGAAGGGAGGGGTTGGATACTGACCTCCAGAGATCCCTGCTAACCTCAACCATTCTGTAATTCTGTGAAGTGTGAGTAGGACAGGCTAATAGCTCACTTCACCCTTTTATGCTGCATGGTCTCTCAGTTAAATCACTACACAAGAAGAAACAATTCTTTCTCTTCTTCTGATGAAACACATGAAGGACAATCTGTAAAGCACCAGTGTATGGAATTCTAAAATGCAACAATCTCAGTTCAGCAACCTAACAGATTCCATTTATGCACGTTAGCAACATTTATATGGTTTGCCATACCAGTAAATCATCACAGCACTGAGTTTATTGTGGGATCTCAAAATACTACACTTCTTATTGCAAAAATAAGTAACGGACTCAAAGACCAAAAGTCACAGCAAAGTACATCATATTCTCTCGTACTATGAAATGAGTATTTCAGAATGTGTTTATGAGTCTCTTCTTTCTTGCTTCTGTTCTTGATGACTGAGAAATCCAAAAGGGAACTCTCCATCCCATAAATGCATATTTCATATGCACATCAGGAGGTAACTTAATTAACATTTTTCTATCCTGTTCCAAAGCCTGCTGACATCAATGGGAGGATTCCCTTGTCATCACTACCCTAGGATCTTCTGGGTAGCTAGCACAATATGCAGCTGTGCTGTTTTCCCTCTGTTGTAAGCCTTCCTTTGACAGGCCTACAATCATGGTTAAAAGTTACAATAGCAAACTCCCTGCCTTAAAATATCATCAAATATTTTTAAAAGACAAGAAATAAATGTTAATGTTGTTGTCACTCACTCATTTAATTCCAAAGCTTCATGTGCTGCAGAAATTCGGGCTTGAGGGTTTCTCTCTCTCCAGGCTTTTTGCATTACTATTCAATAAACAAAAGAGAAGAGAGGAACATCAGTTATTACAAGATTAACAAGGAGAA
Source organism: Aleadryas rufinucha (assembly GCA_013397815.1). Classification (NCBI taxonomy): domain Eukaryota; kingdom Metazoa; phylum Chordata; class Aves; order Passeriformes; genus Aleadryas; species Aleadryas rufinucha. The sequence continues at coordinate 141,693 of VZTH01015648.1, read as the reverse complement.
TCTACTGCACTATAATAATAGAATTTATTGGTCTCAGCCTGACTCACTACAGAGTATTTCATATAGCTCAGTGATCATTCAAAAAGATACAGAACAAACAGGAGCTTTTGTCCCAAATACTCAGTGTTTTTTCTTTGTTCATTTGATTAAACTTTTTTCCAGGAGAAAGTCTGGCTGAGAGATCAGGCTGTCTGTGCTGCCAAGTATAGAGGTGACAAGCAGCTATTTCCTCTTGGTGTAGTAGATTCCACACGGAGCAAAACAGTAAAGGGATAGTTGGGATTCTTATTCCAGCTCCTTATTGTGCTGTTGCTTTACGTGAATGTTAAATGGGAACAACTTCCAGGCTAATATTACTACCTCATAATTACACCACTGAGTTCAGAAAATAGGATTCATGTTTATCATGTGTCAAGAAAGCACAGTATGTCCTCCTTTGTAATTAATGCCTTCAGAATGGAGCACCCAACTGTTAGTATCTCTCCCTTCCTAAGAGATGAAGATTTCTCTCTTCAGAGGCAAGTTCTAATGATTGAAATCATTGTTATACATTTTTAGTAGAATCAAAGTCTGCATGTGGACTTCGCAGTACAGGCTTAACACAACTAAAGCTGCTTATACAAATTCAGTCGTAAATGTGCTGTTCCCATTTTTTACAAAGCTTCTAATTACATCAGGGAATGAAACACAGGCCTCAAATTTTACATCAGCTCTCTCTCTTCTGTCAGCGTAGACTAAGCGGAATCTGGATAATGTAACTCAACCTACTAGACGGCAGCAGGAGGCAAATTAAACTATACATGTTTGAAGCCACTGCAAGAAAGAGGAGGGAAGGAACAAGCCTTTACACATTTAAATGGTACCTTGAATGACTCCAGCAACATAGCAGAACAACGCAGCAACATAAACTAGATAGTTCACATATACAGACACTTGTTCAGATCTAGAATTCTATAAATTCAACAACAATGGCTTTCTCAGCATGATCAAACTTTTGCCTTTTCTTATCTATGCAAAAGAACTGATGTCTCACTGCATTTTTCCTGCATCAGTTTAAACCAGCCATAAACCTATTAGCAAAAGCACTTGTTCACAAGGTCTCTTACTAGCATCTGCAGGCCGTAAATGATCTGTGTCACATGTAAAGAACGTCTGATGGTCCTGTGCCGAAAGATTCATATCATAGTAAGTCAAAGGTTCTCTTCCAGTTACCCATGTATACCTGCAAACATGACAACAAGGGGACATTTTGGTTAATGAGGTCACACTTGGCAAAACGAGCCCAGAAAAGAATCCTAAACTTTTGAGATGGGCATAGCCAAATAAGTTCACCTGGCCAATCTTCTAACCAATATACACTGCACTTCACTGTACTGTGATGGAGCAGCAGTAGCTGCACCTAAGCTAAAGAAGATGCTGGAAAATACACACTGCAACTTGGTAACACACATATTCAAACCTTAGGACTTCATGAAACCTATATGGAATTCATTAGGTTGTTTGCTATAATGGATTTGAACAGAATTGCTGCATTAACGCCAGGTACAGCATAGTTAGGTTTCTCCATCTTTTTTTACAAGGTTGCCAAAAATTGGAGAAATAACAAGTGCATGAGCATGAATTTAAATTCCCTTTCATTTGGAAGCATTTTATGAATTACAGAAAAACCTGACATAAGTGCATGTATCACAGTTGATTTTGTTTTCTTCACCTCTTAAGTTAGATTAATGGAAAAGTACAGTTAAGCTCCTTATGCCATTACTATGCCTGAAAACTGTAATTTTGTAGCACCTACCGATTATATTCAGCTCCTCTGAACAGATTTAAAGGATTTCGCCAGACTTTGCATTCTGTAAGAAGCAGACACACACATAATGAATCTCTCCCAAATTACAATGGTACTTGAAGTTTATAAAAAAACATCAATTACCGTACAATGAGCCTATCAAATGATTTATTTTTTACAGGTGCAAATGAAAAACCCATCAAAAGCACGGAGATGAAGGTAATCAGACTGTTCTTCCTTTCTTAAATAACCATTTAATTATAAATTAGTGTCAACAAATGCAATCATTCCAGACAAATAACCACTAACAAAGCCCCAAATGCCACATGAAAAGATAATACTGATTAGTGCCAGGACTCACATTTACCATAATGCAGAACTGAAGAGGGATCACACTGGGTTATTGCACTGAAAAACAGCAATTAACTCGGTCCCTACGGACTTGTTATTTCTCCGGAAAAACATCACTGTCCAGTTAATGCTCTAAATCACCGAGAATCTCAACTACAGTTGCCAAATTTAATTCCTCCTTAGTTTGTGAAGTAAAAATCCATGGAATCGTCTGCTGATCTTACTTAAGTTACAAGCAGATGCTGAAATTGATTGGCAGAGAAAAGTTGATTGCATTGCAAAGGTTTCAGAATATTAAAAACATTTTATAAATTTCCCTCAGGGGGAAAAACTATGAATTTTTCACACTACAAGAAGTAAGAGATATGGAAATCAACAACAATGTAATTTAAAGCAAAAATAAAATCAAATTGGATAGCCTTTGAAACAGTGAGGTCTTGATTCTGGCTTTTCCTTTAATTTAACATCAGATTTATTTTCTTAATTTCAACAAAGTCAATTCACTCCAGTTAAGGTGAGACCAGAATAAACCCCACTATTTGCATGAAGACTCACTGAGAGGCAGCATGTCATTCCATCACAGATCTGCTACTGGATGACCCCTCACACGGTGCTCTGCAAAAACTCATCAGTAGCACTGGCCCTCCAGCATTTCATCAGCTGCTTTCCACTAAAAAAAGTTAACCAGCACATTTCTCCCTATGAAATTTTGTGACATCATTTCTAAAGAGATCAAACCAACAGTTTTCTGGTAGAATATTGAGTCAGAAGGGTATCTTTATGGTAACAATATGCCTGTTCCATTAAAAAAAGAAGTACTGAACAGCAAATCAAGTCCTCCTCTTTTCTTGTGGACACAGCTCCCACATCTGAGTATGGGGCTACAGTGGCATGTACAGAAAGCATTTTACATAAATTATTTGCAATAACATAAGGACACCCTCGGCAACACAGAAACTAGTCAAGTGGAATAGGAGGTGGGCCCTCAGTTTACTGCCTACCCAGCAAGTGCATGGAACAGACACAGGAACAGACAGACTTTAGGGAAGAGTGTATCTTTCAACTACGCATTTCAGCAGGCAGCTAATATTAGAAAGTTCCACTGGTTTACTCAGCAGAAGTGCTTGATCGACATTCAGCTGCTCTGTTGTGTAGCCAGAGGGTATGGCTGTTTGACAAGCTTCAATCTGACAGTTTTTACATAATATGACTTTCAAACCATTGCAAATATTAAATCAACATCAGACTTCTCAGTTCCAGAGGTGTAATTCAATGTCTTGACTTACTCTGTTTGCAACCAATGAGATTAGGTAACAACTATGTGATTGTGGTGACATTTTTTGTTCATCTTATTTGAATTCAAGTGATTATGCTTAATCCAAAGTATGCAGTATTTTGGCACAGTAGCAGGGAAAGGTTGAAATGGGGAACAAAAAGGGGAGGTAAAGAAGGCCTTTTATTACCACATTCATGTCCTGGGGATGTTTTGGCATCTGTCTGCCTAGTTAAACATGGTGTTCTCTTGTTCCTTTTGTCTTGGTATCTGCTAACACCATGGTCTCAGTACAACATCATTCTTCTTACCTTTCTAAAGACAAAAGTTTCTACTGCAACATTCTACCACAGTCAAAGCTCTACATAGGAACACATGGTGAGCCAAGAGAAAAAGCCATCTCCACCTTGTCAGATAGCAAAAGAAATATCCCAGTGTTAATGCATGGTAAACCAAAAAGGTTGCCTTTTCTGTTGTATTGCAAACCAATAATATAACTATGTCCTTATTTTAACCTTCCAAAGACTTTTTCAATGATCACTTTTTGAGCACTGATACCTTTCTGAAGGCACAAATAACAGGCTATCCATATAGACACACTGTCCAGTGACACTGAGAGTCCAAGCTCAGTGTCAATGCACTGAAAGCAAACACAATCCTTGACTATATATTAGAAAAGCCAAGATGCTTGTGTGAACATTGTTAGTCAAAATACCATGCCTTCTGCTTTAAAATTACAGGAGCTATTTCGAAGCTGCTGAAGTGTGACTGAGCACACTGATGAGTGCACACAGGTGTTTCCAAGCCATCCCATGCTTTCTGCCAGTTCACCCAAATCTAATATCCTGGACCATGCAGTACTGCTATTCACAGCCTCTCTTCAGATGAGAATGACAACAGCTAAATTTGCTGTGCTATATGGAGCCTTCCCTAATTACTCAGTAAAGAACAAGGTTTTGTGAGGCCACCTATTTTATTTAACATGTGAGTTCAAAGCTAATTTTTGTTCGCTTGTTTTCACGCACACTGAAGAGTAGAAATAAAATTTGCCAGGTACAGATGTAGGCAGCTCAGCTGCTGAACAATGTTTTCTCCATAAGTGAATTTTTTCTTTTCATTCACTTTTCTTCACTTGTAAATTCTGATATATTCTGAAAGCCTGCAGAGGAAATAAATTTAATAAAACTGCATTTGATTCTAGGGGCACATCCCTAATTAATTTCCAATATTAAGATTATGGCCTGTAAGCCGAGTTAGGGCAGAGACAGCTAAGCTTCATTTTACAGATGAGGAACTCAAACCCAGATGCTCCTGCCCTGACTTTAATAGTAGCTCCCACTCAAGCCAGAAGCAATAGCATATCAGCATTTTCATCACTCATGGGCTAATTTTTCAATTCCTTCTCCCCAGGCAGCTAAGTCACCCTAGTAGGCAGTCAAGTTCCCCTGGGGCTCCTTCAGTCCACAAATTTCAGTGCTTGGGGGGCTGATTCATTTTAGGCAGGCTGACCTGTCTCTCAGAGGAACCATTGCCCAGGCAACCAGGCACCTGACTCAAAGGGCCTCAGGCTTGAATGGCTTATGGTCAGACACTTTCACTCCTTGCACTGAAACCTGTAGTGGCTGTGAATGCCTGGAAGCGTGTAAAAATCAGGCCACAAATGCCTGAAATCATGCCTCCTAAACTGGAGGCCTTTTAAAAAAGCCTGACTATGTCAGGACTTGCCCAAAGTCAGAAATCAAATCTGTAGCAGAGTTAGGAACATAACAAGCCCTTAAGCTGTTAAAAGTCACCATGCTTCCACTTACTAAAGTGAAATCCAAATGTTGCTTACATACTACTTAAATTATCTAAAAAACAAAGTGATGCGAAACCAGATGGACATTTCTGACTTCTTTGTCTGATTTTTAACAACTTTGTTTTTACTTAAAATCATTCCAGTAAAAATACTACCTGCCTTTAGAATTGCAGAATCAGATAGTTGGCTAGGGACCACAGTGGGTCACCTCGTCCAACCTTCCTGCCCAAGTGGGGTCATCTCAGAACACATGGCACAGGACTGCATCCAGATGTTTCTAGAATGTCCCCAGTGAGGGAGACTCCACAACCTCTCTGGGCAATCTGTTCCAGTGCTGTCACCGGCACAGTAAAGAAGTGCTTCCTCATATTCAGGTGGAACTCCCTGCGCATGAGTTTTTGCCTGCTGCCTTTTGTCCTATTGCTCGGCATCACCAAGCTCCATCCCTTTGACACCCTCTCTTCAGACAGACATTGATGAGGTCTCCTCTCAGTTGTCTCTTCTCGAGGCTGAACAGGCCCAACTCCCTCAGCCTTTCCTCGTAAGGCCTCTAGCCCCTTAACCATCTTTGCAGCCCCTCCGCTGGACAAAGGATACTGCAGAAAGGGCACGTGCAATTTCGCACGGTTTTCAGAACAAGGAGAAAATAAATGCAGCCTGAGCAAAACACACCGCATGAATTCGGAAGGATGCAATTATCAGTTAACGAAGGCTCTGCCTTTTACGTGACCGGAGCAGGAGCCCCAAGGCAGCCGCCGGCGCTGTGCCGCTCACCTGAGACGCTCTGGCGGTTCGAGTCGGCGTCCCCACCGGCGGCGCTGGCGGCGCTGGGCGCGCTGTTGTCCACCCCGCCCAGCAGGGGGCGCAGGTGGCTCACCGAGACCTGCTCGATGAAGGAGGTGCCGTACTTGCGGAAGTACCACCACTCGAAGATCTGCAACGCAGACACGCCGTCAGACCCGCGGGCCTCCGCCCGCTCCTCCGCCCGCTCTTCGCCCCGACTGCAGCCCGCTTCTCCGCCCGCTCCTCGCCCTGATTCCAGCCCGCTCCTCCGCCCGCTCCCGGCTCTCAGCGCTGCGCCGCAGCCCGAAAAGCGAGGAGGCGGCTCCCGCGGGCCCGCGGCCCTCTCCCCGCGCACGCCGGGGGATGCCCCTGCCCGCGTCATCCCTGCCCGAGCACACGGAGAAGTTAAATGTGACCCAGGTTTAGGTGGAAAATCTCAAATTTTGTCAACGATTTTTTTTTTTTTTAAACCCAAATAACCTTCCGTCAAATTATGTCAGCTGTTAGGCATCCTTCTTTTAAACTGATTTCTAGAAACCCCCCACTCCATTCTGCCCGACAGCCACGCCGATAGGATGCTGCAGTCAGGAGTGAATCCTCCTCGCCTTCCCTCAGCTCCCTCTGCAGTCCAGGGAATGTGAGGAAACGCAGGTTTGCTTGCTTCCCCAGTAAATGCTTCCAAAGACATTCACTGAGTTGAATTAAAAAAAAAAAATGTTACAAATGCCAAACAAACTCCAGGAAGCTGAATCCTATTCTTTTTTTCCCCCTAGCTGAACTGTGTTTTGTTTGGCTGACTTGGGCTGACTCCGAATTAATTTTATTTTCAGGCATTTGGTTGAGCTAGCAAATCAGAAAAAAAAAAATATTTACAGAGCTCTACTTGGAAAATAATTTCACAGCCTAAGAGAACACCCTGTAATTGAAATTATACGCATAAATACGTATCTGTGGTATTTTCACCAAAAATATATTAGTACGAATACACATATTTCAGGAAACCACATAAACCTGGAAATGAAGACTACTTCATATAAATATGGAAAAGGTTTAGACTGAAAAAAATGTAAAGAAACACATGCTTATAATGAATAGGTAAGTTGCACTTGAATCGTCACCCAAACACCTACGTAGCATGTGAAACAAAGGCAAATCTAAACAGTTTTGAGAAATTTGGCAGGACTAAATTGCACCAAAAACTGTGAATGAACAGTCTCTGCCCTTTGCATTTTCCTTAGTATCTCCATGTGTTACACCAGTACTGAAAGCTTTGATAAAATCTCTTCCTAATAGGCACAATCAGCAATAAGGGAAATGTTTGTGTTCACATCTTTGACACCATCAGTGTGCTGTTGGGCAGGTTTTGCTGGGTCAGCCAATAGACAGCAGGCTCTGGAAGGCTTCTTAGGGGTCTACCTGCTCCAGAAAGGTTCAGGCCAGGCTTCACACACTCCCTCCTTCAATATTTTTTGATTTTTAAGTTCTCTTGACCTCTTTATATAGTTGAAATGCCTTTTGTCTCCATGGGATTGGATTGTCTGTGGACAAGACATACTTTTTACCCCACCCCCTTTAAAGGAGAGGAAAATTAATTTTCTGGCATAGAAGGAAAATACTCCTCTCCAAAAGATGCCCCTAATGCATTCTCCACTGGGGCTTCCCCTAAATTCAAATGTGTTGTTAAAGCATTTAGAGGATTCATATGGAGGAAGGGGACCCTAGCTGCACAGGAGTGAAATGGAATGAAGCTGGTGGCTACTTGGGACGAGTTCACACAAGATTGTGTGGCAGCACTGGAGATCACTCCCCAAAACAATCTAATGGTGTTTCTGGGAGACATCAACAAGAAAGAATGGAGCAGTCTGATGAGGAGAAGACAGAAGGACTACGCGAACGCAAAGCATTTGGGAAGATAAACATGGTCACAGAGAAACCAGAGTATTAACATATTCAGATCTTTGTGAACTCTTTCCCACCCAAGTCACCAAAACCCCACATAACCTGGACAGTTCATCCTTACTCTGAGGTGTATTTGTCACTGTTCTTGTTCCACTGGCATGTGCCTGCAGCAGCACCCAGGTGGGAATGCCAAGTGCTAAGGACAGAATGCTGATGCATTGTCACTGGAAACTTATTCCACAGTGCTGATATGCCTCCCCTGGCATGCATCAGTGCCTCTGAATGCTGGAGATGGTGGACAGGGAGCTGGCACAGGTGAATCAGCTTTGGTTTTAGCTGTTCTCATGCTCTTAGGCACACCACACTTTTTAAAGGGGTTAAAGTTTAAATCTTATGATCTAAGAGAGCATCATAAGCATGTGGCTGACCATAAGAGAAAGACTGTGCCGTAAGATACAGTCACAGATCTGCTGTGAACATCTGTTTCTGTTCTTTGAAAACTTTGAAACAAATAAAGGCACAAAAGCCATAGTCCTATCTGTCCAAAGTCTCAGAGGGAGTAGGTGTTAGGAATGAAAACTACAGTCTTGTACTGAGGCAAGGGACACTCAGACTTTCACTGTAATGTAAGGCAGGGACTCAAGTACAGCTGCCAGACAGGCCATGCAAAATTCAGACCGTATCTAACAAGCTTTGTACTTTCTCTAAGAGAGGGGGAAAAAAAAAGGTTTCCCAAAATGTGCTAATAAATTCCTGCTCATTATTTCAATCATGATCAGCTTTTAGATGAGGTCAGTAAAACCCAGAGAGGGAATGAGCAGCACAAAAGCACACTTGAGCCCACCTGTCTTGCACAAATGTATACCAGCTGGAAAGCCGTCACACTGAATTTCAATGAAACTGAGGGGACATTCGCAAAGAATGTACATATATATAAATGTGGTCTCTGCTACAGTTCAGCTGAGTGACAGAAACTTGCTAAAACATGTGACACAGCTGTAAGTCTGTCTCCTTAGACTTACAAATACATTAATTACTTTAAAAATAGCATTAAAGCTCATAAACTGTTTAAGGCAGCTTTGAAAAATATTTGTTGTGTTGAGTGAATCCAATGCCAGGAAACATCAGCCAGACCTGAATGCATACAGTCTCTTAAAAATTAAAGCCATAAATCATCATCATCATCATAAGCCTTTGCTTGGAGTGGTTTGTCCAGCATGTATGAGGAGGTAATCTGTAATTTGGTACTTAAGTCAAAACAATAAATTCTCTTTAGACAATTTTTGCACCTTTCTCAGACAGCGTCATCTGGTTTGAAACCTGATTTCTGTAAATCAAATCTGACTTCTAACTGCACCATCCAGTTTGAAAGCCACGTGAAGTCAACAATCTTTTGACAGTTCAGCAGATGAGAGATCATCTGACAGAATAAAATTACTGTAAGGATTAATTACCCATTGACAGAGATCTGAATTAGAGTGGAAATTAATCAGAAAGGTAATTTCTGCACCACTTCTGAAAGAGAAAGCCACCTCATTTCTGTTGTATACATACAGTAGGAGGGGAGCTCATCTTCAGAGATCTCCCCTTCACAGCAGTGGCACACTTCTTGGGGCTCTTTCTGGCTGGTGCCTGTGCTTTCAAGCTGAAACAGGGTCAAACATCTCCAAACCCTCAAAGGATTTTTGGGACCATAATTTTCACAAAAGCCAAGATAAAACCCTGTTCTGGACATTTCCAGCTTTGTATGTTTAGAAATGCAAATCAGAATTTTTATTTTTTAATCTGGTATAGGTATTGCTTAATGTAAGAGTATTTGATTTTGGAAATGTTGTCTTCTTAATGCACTTGTCTTCCCCTGTGCAATGAAAATGTTACAGTCATCCTCTTTCTCATCTCTGCTCTCACATACAAACAATCCCAGATAATTATATTTATCTCTGTAGCAATGAATCTGTTCTGCATCACTTGGCTATCAGATCTGATCTTCCTGCACAGTTTTTCAGAACAGATATTCCATTATATATGCATCAATTCACAAGGAATGGTTTCGGTGGTGGTTCTCACTGAACCAAGGAGTGATGTCTATCAATGATTTGAATTGTGCTTTTCTGTTTATCATATCTGAGACAGGCATCCTCTCTTAGAGCAAACACTCTGTCGTTCTCTCCTAGTGTATGGAGTCTTCAACAGAAGCAGTAAAGGATTTCCTTTGCCGGCAACTTCCACAGCTCACATTTCTCTTTCAGCCTTGTAAATGAGACTTCCATGTCTCAGAGGTGTAGATCTGCAGTACTCTTCTAACAGCAGTGGTGGTAACAACCAATCTAATGGATTTAAAGGAAACTTACTCTCTGGCGGAACAACGTAGTGATAGCAAGACTTGATTCGATGGTTAAGCCTCTTTTATAAATAAAAGGGACCACCGCACAGATTTGGCTCAAGACATCCATGTTGTTTGTTTGCTAGCACACTGCCTGACCTGTGTCAACTCTCCCAGGCAATGACCGCACATGTTCTAGGTGTATTACCACCCAGGGGCTGTTTCCAGTAGACAGTATGGAAAAGGTCATCCATGTTTTGGGAGGCAAGAGTGTTTATCCACGTGACTGTGACTATACAATGCTACTTGCCTTCCAACAAAGAAAGCTCCTAGTCTGTTTTATTTAGCTGTTAGGGGTAGCCAGTGACTCCAGCAGATCCTCCAGTCCTACCCATCCTGGATCTGGGTAACAGCATGCCTCTGACTGTGCTCAGTGTCCTTAATGACAGCCTTGAAGGATAAGCACTCCCATTCCTTCTGGATTAATACACCCATTCAACATCCTCTTAGACTCCATTCCTAGTTACTGAACCCCATTTGTCTTATCTCAAAGAGCCAGCAGGAGAAGATACATGCAGTGCTAGTGGGCAGTGTATTCAAAATAAATAGCTATTTACTTCATCCATCTCTGGAAATACAGAAATGTGAAAGAAAATAATATATTGCCTGGATTAAGTGTATTACTTCTCTCAACACTGTGTAGACCCCAGGTAGTTACAATACTGTTTTCTTGTCTGTGGACTGGGTTATAGCCTGCCTTCCAATAGATCCTTCCTCTCTCATCTGCTCCTTGGCAAGGGTTTCCAGTTTCTTAGGAGCTCCCTACAATGATTCTGCCCTTCCTGACCTGTGAGCCTTCTCTGAGCAGAGCAGAAACTTTGAATGGTTACTATGTATTGGTTTTCAGCCCTCGAAGACTGTCCCTGCACAACTGACAGACTTTCACAGAGTCTTTGGCAACGCCCAGAACTCAGTCACCTTTCTGCCCCTCTGCAGCAGACTACACAAAGGTAGTGAAACAAGCAGAAGATCAATTAGTATCTACAGAAAATAAGTCCTTCTGTGTTACTCAGGTCCTCTCTCAGACTTCCTGTACTGGTACCATTGCCAGCAAAAGGCTGTGACTCTGACAGACTATACACATACTTGGGTAGTAGCAAACAGCCTAGCTGCTCAATGCTAGGCAGTGTGTGTAGACTCATGCTCTACCTCTGTAGGCTGGCTTTCTAATCCTTGCATCTGAAACACCTGGTATTTGTTCACTGCAGAATGTTTTCCATTGTGTAGCAGAAGACACTTGCTACTGCCCCAAGCTCAAAGTAGAATAATGAGGCATCCTTGGTGGAGATTTAAGTCTGAGGTTCACTTCTACCTGGGCTTTGTTAGAACTGAGACTCTATCAGTTTGCAGTGCAAATGCCTCACACACTTGCTGACCAGCTTTGACTCTGGTGATAACTGTATGTTAAATATGTGGCTTTATTTAGAAATCTCAATGGCATTTACATAGTTCTAGTTCACAGCATTTACTGGACGTCAGGTGTGTTTCATGACAATTTTATTATCCTACCTGTGGAAAACCTCAGCCTCCCAGACATCAAATACAATGCAGCTCATTGTATTCTGTGAGACAGCACACTGTATTTTACTGGATTAAAAGTAACTGTGGTGCAACCAAGTTTCCAATACAGTATTTCTAATGCAACTGTGGACTAAATCTTGTTCTTATTTTTGATGTCTACAATAGTGCAGGGATGAAGTGAATATATGCTAAATTCTTAATTTTAAACTATGCGTTGTAGTCAAGTAATTGTTAAGGAAAATGCTTGAGACAGAAAAGTATTTTCTGTACAGTTCTGACCTATAAGAAAAAAGGTCTGAAATCCTTGCTTCAATTAAGTCACACTGCCTACAGCAAGGCCAGAATTTTACCTAAAGAATTAAAACAAAGTAAGAGACAAAATAAGACAGGAGTATAGTGTTTTGCAAAGGAGTAATGTGGCATTCAATTGCCCAAAGCTGAACTTTGCAGTCATGGTTTCATGACCCAAACATAACTTAGGAAAAGCAATCACTTTCCCATCAGTTACCACACTTATGAAATGATGGAATTTTCCATCACTTCATAACCTGCAGTGCTGTGATTTCTCCATCTGATTAGGAACTGCAGCCAGCTGATAATGGAAAGAAATCTGCCAGCCCATATGGTGGAAAATTCTAAGCAATAATAGTATATATAATCTAAAAAGTACCCCAGTGATGTAGATTTGACAAGACAATGTTTATTTTATAAAAGAATTTCACTTTATGCCATTAATAGGACTAAGAATCCTTTAGAACTGATGATACTGTGTAGTCTGATGTAAGTGTGTGGCAATGCAGGCAATTCATCATGTTACAGGGCCACTTGTAAACAGCAAGATTAAGAAATAATTAATCTGAAGCACAATTGGGCTAATGACAGGCTAGTACTACCTCACTAGAACTTAATCAGCTGTCTTTTCTGATGTGAAACTTGCAGTTTCTTCTTTCCATGACCATGTCTGCTTAGTTCTTTTTCCGTTTTCAAATGTACAGAAAACATGTTCCTCTCAGCACAGACACTGGTCCCTACAATCTAGGGTTCCTGGCTGTTACCTGTCTGGCCTACACATCTTTTTCACATTTACGATGGGGCCATATGAACAGCAAACAACAACAGCAGTAGTGAAGATAAAAAAAAAAAAGTCTTTCAGTCTTATTTCTGTGTCTACACCTCCATCACCTCACTGGTTCTTCAACTTGTTCATAATAGACTTTCTCGTTCAACACTAAGGGATTTCTTTCGATTAAGGCTCAATCTGATTTCTTTGTGAAAGGTTTCTATTGGTGTCCTTTTGCTCCTTCTCCATAGCATAGTCTTGAGTACTTCTTCCCACTTCCATCTTGTACTTCCCATCAAAGTACAGTGCTTAGAAATTTCTTGCTCGTAAGTCGCCTGCTGAGCTCATTTCTCAGAAATTGCCTTCACGAATACAGTATAAAATATACCTACATTTGCAATGATGAATTTAGTTCCACATAAATTAGTCACTCTTCAAAGTTTTTATTCCTGTTTGATTCTGTAATGTAATTCAATAGGGCACAAAATAAACTGTCTTTGTCTTGCCACCTCCTCCTGCTGTCTTCACCCTCTAGCAACACATACGGAATTGTGTCTGTGAAACCCATGTTATTTCTCTCATTCCTTCTCATCCTGGAGGTGGGGCCCAGCATTTTCTTCTTTCTGAGTGACAGTGCTGAATGTAACATTATTTTCCTCTGTGCATTTGAGTGAGTTGAGCTTAACTGAATTGAAGTCTTACAGGTCTGGCTCCTGCTCGTATTCTCAAAGTTCTGCTGATCTCTCAGGAGCTCCGTCATGTGCTTTGGGGCTCAATCCATACAAGACTGATGAATGCCCAAGGTGCAGACATTAGGTAATTGCCTTCTGCTATGAGGAAACTCAGAGCAAGGTACAGCAGCAGTGCACCTGCTGCTTTATACCTGAAATCATCTAAGTGATGAGAGTCTCACAGGTATTAAGTAGTCAAGGATGCCATTTGTTTATCTACATCAGCTACAGGCAGTGTGAAAGTGAGAGGTGTGGATTTCCCAAATCAAACTGATAGTGCTTAGTTAGGATCCTAGTTGCTTTCAAGTTTCTCTGAGATTAGTAGATCTCAGGTGATGTGAACCAGCCTCTAGCCACGTTTCTCTCTTTCCTCTTTCCACTTAGCACTACAATAGCTCACACTTTGTCTCATTGGTCCCCCAGTTAACCACCTAGTCTGGTATGGTGAGGGAGGGTCTACAGCTTGTATCTATCCAGCAGATTTTAAAAGTGTACAACTTGAACGAACAAGACTAAAACAAAGGCAACCATTCCCTGAGGAGGGGAAGTGGAGAGGGAGGGGCTGATCTCTTATCCTGGGTATCCAGAGACAGGTCACATGGGAATGGTTCAAAGCTGTGACAGAGGATCAGACTGGATATTAGGAAGACTACCTTTACTGAGAAAGTGGTCAAACACCAGAACTCTTCCTTCAGAGGTGGTGGATGCCCCAAGCCTGTCAATGCTTAAAAGGTGTTTGCAGAATGCCCTCAATAACATGTTTTAACTTTTGGTCAGCCCTGAAGTCATCAAGCATCTGGACTAGATGATCATTCTGTTCTATTCTGCTCTGTGTTATGTTATGCTATACTATTCATTTGTGTAAGCAGTAAGCCAGCTCTCAGCAGTGAGGAAACAATAACAGACCACATATAATAATATATATGTACACCCTGTTAATTCTTGTATTTTTATCTCCATTTGTTTCTGTGAAGATATTTAATAAAATTCAGAGTGAATGCTCTGCCTTGGAATCCTGCATTGTGATACTATTATGATTCACTCTACTGCATCAATTTGCATAAAGAAGCCCTCAGGAATTACATATGGGAGGAAGGTTTTTTAAATGGTTTAAAAATACAGACATTTAAGCAAATAGGCAGATATATACTGGGAAAGATTCTAGAAGTGAAGATCTGAAATACTTATCCCTTGGAATCTTGGCACCAGAACTGGTGTTTCTCTCTTAAGTCCTGCTGTAACTTTCTGAAAGGACCATACTAAGCTGAGATAGTTGGTACCTCTCCTCATCTTCCGTTTACTGGCCTTTTTAATTTCTGTAGTACTTGTCAAGGAAAGCACTTAATGTGCAAATGCTTGTTATGAATTACTGTAGGGTTGTTAGTGAGTCACACTGTTCTTCAAGACTTTTTTTCTTCAAAGATATGGCACTGAAACATCCTTTTTTTTTTTTCATTCCCACAGAAAGATACATACAAATAAAGACAAATTTTATGTGCTGCAGGACTGTAAGTTTACAGAAGAAAAAAAGACACACATTAATCTGCATGAAGCCCAAAATACAATTCTGGATATCAAAATCAAATTGTAAAGGAATATTAATAGATGTAGTACTTACCAAAATAAGTCCCGAGATTAATGAGGATGTGCCTGTCAGGGCAACATAGAACTTCGGGGTTAATGTGTTCAAAAACATACTCACTGAAAAAGAAAAGAGAGGAAACCATGAGTACAAGAACAGGACATGTTCTCCACGTGTCCCTTCCTCCTCCCAACTGCAGATAAGTTATTACTTTAACTTTGATAAAAAAGACAGTTAAAATAACATCCTGGCCCATCTGCCTAACATGCGATAAAGTAGAGCATTAGACTGCCATATGCAGAATTTTGTTTCACAACAAAGTCAACCACAAGGCATTGGAAAACAGTTGCACACAAGTCTGGGACTTTCCTATTTCAGTCAGTGCTCCACTGACACAGAGTTTAGGATTACCCAATGATATATGGAAGACATTTTATTATATGCCTTTGCTACTCCATTGCAGTTAGACATCTTAGAAATCTGTGTCAATGTCCTGCATTCAAAATTGTCTCAACATCCTGTAGATCTTAATGAAGTTTTTTAAAGCTTTTTACTTCTCACTACCTTGGTTCCTCACTTAAAAAGTAGAAGATAATGGCATTTTCCTAACTCATTCTACTGCTCCGAAGTTGGTGAACCACTCAGTATGACAACAGTGAATAAATGATTAGAAAAAGACCTAACTAGCTTTCTGTTAATAAGGGCTGAAAATCATGATAGCTGTCCAGATTATCTGAAATCTAGGGCAGAAGCGAAGTCAGATGAGCAATTCCATCCATATGGGCTTCTGGAAATCCAAAGGGCTTTTCTAGTCATATCCCATTGTGAAAGCTGCTGGGAAAATCACCAGGTAGTCATGCTCATCCCCCACAGAAAATCCCTATAGCTGGCCTTAAGAGAATAAAATATTCTAGGTTTTTGATGACTCTACAGAAGCTACTAGAGAGAACTGGAGTTCTACTAAATTCTAGATGTTTAAAGAAAACTCAGCTTTCCATCACTTCCATCTTTCCCAAATGAAAACATTCCCTATTAAACTACATGAAAGGTTAGAATAACCCTAAACAACCCTACTGGTCTCATTCTTAACCAGTGCCAAAGAATTTCTCGTACATATATACATTTATGTATATACACACATATATATTCAGATATGTACATGTATCCAGGGCTGGGGAGGGAACTGACAATAGTTAGCAAATAAATTTAAAAGGCTTGTAGCAAACTACTAGTCATTAAAAGACATTGATGAAAGACAATATGTAGGTGTGAGGCCCTCGATTCATTCTGTTCTCTTTAGAAATAACATCTAACAGAAATTAAATAATATGAAGCCAAAAAATGAAGAGGAGACAACAATAGCAGAATACAGATCATCAAACATATGATTCACTTTCCATGACCAATAAAAAAAAATTGTTTTCCAGAAATGCATCACTAAAAGACATTAAAGCCCTGCAATTCAGCTGCTTTGTTTGGGTTTTGGCAGCTTATTTTCTGTGGTTTTTTTTTTTTTTTCTTGAAGAAGCCATAAAGTGTAAACTGTCCCTTCCTAGTCCACTGGAGTGGCATTAAGCACCAAGCTGATAAAGTAAAGAACAAGTCTGGTGGTTTTTAATGCCACTGTACATTTTCCTTCCCAAATGAGTTGGATGCCAGATTCTCAGCTAGTGTAAATCAGCATCACATCCTCAACACTGCTGTGTGTAACAAAGCTACATGCCCCTTCCCTTCCCTTCCCTTCCCTTCCCTTCCCTTCCC